>CAUYON010122611.1:0-81123 GCA_963573935.1 Arctocebus calabarensis | reverse complement strand
TGTGAAAATACGAGCTGCACTGGCTGCTGCAGATGCTGGTGAAGGAGGCGATGGAATTTCTGTTGCTGTTGCAGTCGCTGAAAAGAACAATTTTCAGGTGACTTAAAGGTTTCTCTGTGATTTCTATTTTTTTTTTTTTTTGCACTTTTTGGCTGGGGCTGGGTTTGAACCCGCCACCTCCTGCATATGGGGCCGGCGCCCTACTCCTTTGAGCCACAGGGGCCGCCCCCCCGTGATTTCTTATTCCATAAACTTATACCACAGTTCTATTTATTGACGTGTTACACAAATTTGCAAGGAAGATAAACTTGTTCGACTCAGCTCATCTGACTTTTTAACCATATGCATTTAAATTCAATCAGAATCCAATTTTCTTATGTCATATAATCTACTATGCCATAAATTTTTAAAACTAGGAACTGGATCAAAATTATTAATCTGTTTGATGGTGCACACGTGTAGTGAGCACAGTCCTGCTTCAGGATTTCATCCTTTCGGTTCTTTGCGACAGCTTAAATATAACTTGTTGGTTACACTCGGAGCTTCCACAATTCGTGTGTCTCCAGCCCAGAGCTGAGCACAGGTAAGAGCTCCACAAAGATGAATATCCAAGAAAAGAAGGTTCAAGGTGTGTGTGTGTGAGAATACAGACCAATTATGGATTTCAGGAGAATACAGACCAATTACAGATTTCAGGAGGTAAAATAGTTCCTTTCCTTTTTCAATCAGTAAAAAGGACTTATTTAACTTTAAATTTATATTTAAAATTTCTATCTTAGCCTAGAAGGAAACTGTCAGGGTAATTTTAATTATCTGATAACAAGATTTCGAGGTAAGAAAATATTTTTAGATATCTTATTTCCCACTGGGGGAAAAACCCCCCACCGATTCCTATTAAAGTGCAGGTGGTGTGCTTAGAAGCTAAAAGTAAATGAAACGGTAAAAGTGGTTAATCTGTGCGATCTATTATTAAACCTCTCGGAGTAATTAACTCTACGTATCTGTTAAAATCCTTTTTGGAAACATAGAAATTGGGATAAGAGAGTGGTTAAGATAGAAACTGGAAGCCAGAGAAGCTGGTCTCAGAGGTTACTGGGTTACTGCTGCATGCCTGGCCTTTCTGGCGTGCAGGATGAAGTTGTTAATACTGTCACCACCTGCCACACGAGGACGCGGTGGGGACTAACTGAAACCAGCCTCTTCCCCCATGCATCTGATCAAAGTGTATGTTTAATGTTAGCTATCAGTTTGTGACAAATACCTCCGATGATGATACATTTGATTTAGTTAAGACTGAAAACATTTTCATCGCAGAACATCATGCAGGATGTGTCCTGAGGTCACTATAGATACATACAAGGACAAATGGAAAACTGCAGATAAATGTATTTTTTTTTTTTGCATATTAATATGAGGGTAAAAATGTTTAGGTTACATTGTTTTCAATTCTAAAGTAAAGTTCAAGGTGTAGTTGAGCCTTCACCCAGGGAGAACGTGCTGTGTACCCTCACGTTGTGCCCATTAGGCGATAACCCGCCAATCACCCTCCCTCCTCCCCCACTCCTCTGCGGCTAAATGCACCTCTATTTACAAAGGTTTTATTACTGAATTTTACAAAATATTTCTCTATGCATTGATATATAAATACAAAAAATATTTTTTAAAAAAATGAGGCTGGTAATTTTCCTATGTATGGCAAACTTTGGGATACCCTGTATAATAAGTAAGAGTGAGTAAGATTCGTTTTTCCTTCTATTAATACAAATGAAACAGAAGACGGTAAAGTTGTACACACAGATTATGTGGCAGGGAGGGCCGCCCTCTATGAGGTTTCAGGTGGCATAAGGATTCAAGAGAGAAAAGTCCTTCCCATTAAGGAAGGTCATGGGAGGAGATGTCATTTGAAAGTCTGGTAGGAAGATGACAACAGAGTTTGGAAGGAGTGGTGTTACTGGTTGAGTTGTGTCACCCCCCAAATTCCTGTGTTCACGTGTAACACCAGTGCCTCAGAACGTGACCTTATTTGGAGACAGGGCCTTTATAGAGGTAATCGAGTTAAATGCAATGTCATCAGGGTGGGTCCTTAATTCAACATGGCTGGTGTCCTTATAGGAAGGGACAATTTGGACACAAAGACACTTAGAGGGAAACTGATGGGAAGAGACATGGGGAGAGGGTGGCCCTTCAGGTGTCAAGGAGAGAGGCCTGGAACCAACAGCCCTAAGGAAAAACCAACACAGCCAACACCCTGGTTTCAGATTTCTGGCCTCCAAAGCTGTATGATAATATAGTTCTGTGGTTTAAGCCACCGGGTTTGTAGTAATTTGCAGACTTAGAAAACAAATACACAAGATATCCAAGAGAAGAAAAAACTCAAAGCTGACTGGGGAGTGGGCAAGTGACATGAGTCCAACGAGCTTGGAACACAGAATATAAAAAGAAGAGAGAGGAACAGGGCAAAAAGAACGACTGCCTCCCAATGATCAGAAACAGACAGGCAGAGAAAATGTTAATTGCATAGGCACAGTTTTCTTATTTGCTTTCCATGTTATGCAATCCAGATAAAGAAGAACCAGTCTCCCAAATTAGGTCCGCACAACTAGAGAAGCAAATGTTCGTTTGTTTGTTTTTTTATCAGATGATAAAAGGGAAGAATTTGAAAGATGATGCTGTCCCTTATGTTTTATAAACCACCACCAACACGACAAAAAGTTAACAAGTTTTGTCAAGACTTTTGTGGAAAATACAGAATCACCTCCGACTTTGTTGATAAAATGAGTTTGAGGCGTTATCGAGTCACCTGTAGGAGTCTCTGTTGCTGACGGTATCGTGACCCGAGTCTTCCTGTTCATCTCCCGCGACGTTAAAACAGACTCGTTTGCTGTTTCTCTCGCCCCTCTCGCTGTCGCTGTCCGTTGGTATCACACACTCTGATGCCTTCCGTTCTACTTTAGGAGAATACGTTATCGAAGACAGAAGGCTGCAACGTGGCATTGAAGAACAGTAAGTGCACATTTTCAAACTGTCTGCTATAGAAAACGACCTTATTTGCCGAATCTGATAAGCTTACACATATTTCTAGAGCGCTTCCATGTTTCACATCAAACACTCTAGTGCATGGCAAAAGCAGGTCACAGAAAGTTCACTTTGTCTTCTCTGAATAAGAAGTAGAAACGGTGCACAATTTAGATCAGAAAGCTACATTTAAATCCCGGTTCTCTCACTTTTAACTGTAGCTAAAACAAAGCTATGACAGATTGGCAAAGTGGATAATAACCGATCCACACGATTGCTGTGGGAAGGCAGTGAGAGCGACGTATTGCTGGTGCGTAATGGGATCACCTGTCTGTCCTCACCACGGCCACCACTGTCGCCACAACGTTAACGAATTGGTGATCTTCAAAATGCTACCCAAACATTACACCCAGACATTAAATATGCTTCGGTATCTCACTGGCACATCCTTAGATCCCACCCTTCCACCCTGTCCTGGGTTCCTCCCAGGCTTTCTCAGTTGATCAGGGAAAATATCACAAGGTCAATCCCTTCCCACTGCTCACAAACAGGAGTCCTGGCCTTAGAGATGCTCAGATGCAAAGCGGAGCCCGTTTGGAGGGATCAGAAGGAAGCAGGGGCAGCGCGAATCTCATCTATAATGCAGCCAGGATGGGACGTCACACATCTGCCCAGATGTGGAGCTCTTACGCCTGGCTCCAGACTACATCACGGGAAACCTGGTGACGACTTTGAGTAGTGGCCGATTCTACACTCTAAGCTGGATTACTTGGTGTGGCATATTCCTGGTAGAACTGTCTAACACAAAACTCGACCAAACTGTCATTGCTCTTAATCACCAAACAGCATACTATAAATACCTTGCAAAATGGGCTGGTCGCAGTGGCTCTTGCCTATAATCTACCACTCTGAGAGGCCGAGGCAGGTGGAATGCCTGAGCTCGGGAATTCGAGACCAGCCTGAGCAAGAGTGAGACCCCATCTTTACGAAAATGAGAAAAACCAGCCGTGCATTGTGGCGGGAGCCTGTAGTCCCAACTACTTGGGAGGCTGAGGCAAGAGAATCGCTGGACCCCGAGGGTTTGAAGTTGCTATGAGCTGGGCCGCTACAGCACTCTACACAGTGTGAGCGAGTGAGGCTCTGCCTCCCAAAAAGAAAACAAATGTGAAATGAATTAAGCCATAATGTAAACAAAGTGCCTATGTATGGCTTCTCAAGACAACACTCATCTCTGCCCTCACTAAATACCTACAACAACGACTTCCAGTCCTCAGCACGTATCTCCACCCTCATTTTTCCATAGCAATTTAATGTTTGCTTTGTTATTTCAGATGTGAAAGCATCTTATCTCCCTCATATATATCCCATAATGTCAGCCCCAAGGCTATGCATTAAGTAAAGACCTGTTAAGTAATTAAGCACATTTATTATACCATGCGTTGCCCTTGGTGCTTTGGTTAGAGCAGCTTACAAAACACACTACTGCCTCTGCCTTCTTTGAGCTCAAATTCTACTGCGGGAGACGAAAACTAAACAAGTAAGCTTTATAGTATATCAAACAGAGGCAGATGCTAAGAAGAAAAATAAACAAGGGGAGGAAGAGCAAAACTTCCGTTCAAATAGCATGGCCAGCGAAGGGGATACCTGAATAACATTTTGGCATTTCACAGTTTTTAGACATTGATAAAAATCAGAAGAGCTACGTTCCCTTGCTCAAGGCCATATGAACATTCTCAATAACTGGATATGGATAATTTTAAACACTGTTTCTTCTCTTTGGGAAGATACTTTCATGTCTTGTAAAACAGATTGTGCATTTATTTGCGCCTCCGCCCACAAGATTAGAGCATTAGACTGACTGCAATTATCCCAGCTCCACGCTGTACAGAAGATTAACTCTGAATACCAAAGAGGAAAGATGCACGGGCCTTCTCCTCCTGCCAAGAGTCCTGTGTGCTTATGAGTATTTTAAATTAGACGTCACAGGGCTAAGCAGAAACTTCTTTTCCCCCAAGATTATATGAATTGTATTCACATACAGTATTTGTTTTTTCATTTTAAAACAGCTGAAAACATGCTTGCACCAACCCCACAGGAACAAATGAATGACAGAAATCAGGTTTTTGATAACATGTTTTTGCCTAAAATAATCCAAATTTTGAAAAGCAACAATAAGGCATCAAATGATGATATTTTATTTGTCCACATAAAAATGGTTTCCTTTACTTTTGCTGTGTAGAATATTGAGCTACCTAGTAAAGGTCTGTTAATGACGGATTTTTTAATGACAGCCCTCACCAGCATGCCATTCCAGATGAATCCCATGAATGCTGTGTTATCAACCCATTTAGGCCAGAGGCTGAAATGTTTGAATTTTTTGCATGACTTTTTGACAAGCTCCCAGGCTGCCAGTGTCTGCCGCAGTGACTAACTCTGTGTACCGCGTGATGGACCCTCAGGAGGCAGACATGTATGAAACACGAGACCTCCCCGATGACCTTGGGCAGTAGGACGAAAATAATGCTCATGTCACTGCCATTCCAATAATGGAACATGAGGCATGTGTGCATTAAATAAAGTTTTTTGTCCAGAGTCTATTGCCACTACCTGTGTGTTTTCAAATATCGTCATCACCATTATCACAGTTAACATTCGTTGAGCTTTCATGACACTCTCTGCCAATCAATAGATACAAAGGCACTGAATCCCTTACCACCATATGAAGTAGGTATTGTTATTATTGCCCCAGTGTAGATGGGAGGTGGGACAGACACATTACTACACAGATATTCTTTGCAAATTAAGCCCAGGCCCCCTCCCTGCAGAGATCTTGCACATTCGGGACAGAGCAGAGAGGTCAACAGTGCTGTTCACCATGTCACAAATGTGCTGAGCACGTGACCAGCTGGCACTGCCCTCTCCCTCTGAGGGCGGGCACGGCCACGTGACTTGCGTTAGCCAATGCAGGATGGGTGGACGTGACATGGCCCCCTGTAGGCAAAGGTCCTTACCCCGTGTGCCTCCCCCCTGCCCCACCATGACAGTCAGACACAGCCCAGCCTGTGACTCTGGGTGAGGACAATGTACAACAGAGACCCTCTGCCACATGTTGGGCATGCAGAGTAAGTGAGAAAGAAGACACCAGCCTGACACTGGAGTGCCCAGAGGCCAGCCGTGCACCCTCAGGAGCAGGGCCGAGCAGGCAGAGAACCCTGAGGGAGTTTGTCATTTTCTAGGGCCAGAAGGCGGCTAATGCAGGCAGAGCTCTGTGGGGTACGTGTGGAGAGATGGACGGGGCAGAGGGTGGGGACTTGTGGCCACACTGGATGGGACTTTACTACAGCGGAAAGCCATCCAGGGGTTTGGGGCAGGCCACTGGCCTCTGCTGAGTGGACGATGCGTCACGGAGGCCGGCTTGAAGTTCCTAGGGGCGGGTGTGAGGACAGACGATGACACCATCTGTTGTGACAGGAGTGGATACATTCTCAGGTGCAGCTGACCAAACATGGGGAGGCATTGCAGGTGGAGGGGAAGGAAAGAGAAGAAGCAAAACTGTCACCCAGATTCTGGCCTGAAGAAGTGAAAAGGAGGGGAATATATTCCCGAGAAGGGGAAGACCTTGACAGAGGAGGAATCAGAATAGATTGAAGTGTGATGAAATTGCAATTCAGTTTTGGAAACAAATTTACATTCGTGATGTCTGGGATGCCTCCCAGTGTTTCCCAGCCCAAATCACAGAGCGCCTGCGGGGATGAATGTATATGATAGTAGAAGCTGCCTGGCACCCAGGACTATGATGAATGTTGGTTTTTACAAAGTTATGCTCTCTTTTGTACATATGCCTGTGAAATGCTTAGGGAAATTTCCACTGCCAACACCACCAATCCCATCTGTAACCCCAGGTCACTAACAGTCCTGCAATGCAGTTTGCTCATCACTCAATCCTGGCGTACCTGGCACCAGACAAATGAAGTCCATTATCAAATTTCCTACCTTCGCAAGCCCAAACACTCTTGATTCATTTTCTCCCAGTGAGAAACATAAATCTCTATTTTGAAATCCCACCCAAGATTCTGGACAGGAGTAATTCTTCCTTTTGCTTATTTCTAGTATCTAAGTGTCATTAACCAGAAAATAGCCCGATAAAGGGCAGAAGTATTCCGCTTCCTACAGTGAATCAGGAATCACAAAGCCCTGACTAAATTTATCTTTTCTCACGTTACTAGACAGCAAATTTGTCTCTACTTCCGTCTTTGGATCTGAAGTTAAGTAGGAGGATTTTGTGAAAAGCTTGTGTTAAGGAAAATTTTATTTCTAGGAGATATTCCCAAGTGACAAGGTAACCAGACTTTGTGATCAGACAAGCTCAATGCCAGGCCCGTTGTCAGGTCTGAATAAGTTCTAGAAAGTCTGGCAATGAGATGAGATGAGGCCATTTCTCTTAAATCTTGGCAACACATCTGAGATTTGCTTCTCCATTCTGCAAAGACATGTTTGTCTGACCAAGAATAATTACTACATGAAAAGAAAATTGTTTGGTCAGTAGCTTTTAAAATCATTTGTTAGGCTTGGCTGCTTATCAAACTGTTTAATTCACCTATAAATGGGGAGGTCACAGGATAATATACAAAGGTTCTAAGTAATTTTTAAAAACAAGTCTATTAGACACAGGAAAACAGAACTTTAATTCTAAATTGCTCATAAGACTTCAGGAAAATAAAATAGCGAATATTAAATATTTGAAAATAATGTTTAAAATGTGATGTACCTAATACAGTGATTTTGATCTCTAAATTTCAAAGACATGTAAAATATGAGAGCATGTTAATTATGACATCATCAATATGATGACCAATTGTAACCAGGGCTTGGAATGAGTTCTAAATATCTCATGACAAAATGGAATTCTCCATAGAACAATTATCCACGGATGACATATGTGTGTGATGTAAAGGGTACACATCCACAGCAATTTAAATCCACAACTTCACAAACAGAGTACAAGAAAAAGAGGATAGTGGTGTTTATATCAGTTTCAGAATCTACCCATGTTGGATATAGTCAATCATTTCCTTCTTTTCAACAGATGAGCAAGCATGGTGATTGCCTACTACATTACTCTGTATAATTTTCACCACAAACTTATAATGCCTTATTATTATCTGTCCACTTCTACAGCTGAGAAACTGAGCTACCCCAAATCCCATGCTGTTTTCACTATACTGTAATAGGGCACCCTGCCTGGATGGGAAGTGTCCTCATCCTCATACACTGTGGTGGGACAAATCACCCCCCCAGAGATCAGGAAATTCTCCAACCATCAAATTCTGGAATAAGCAGAACTGATTTCCCCAGAAGAGGGCTTATAACTACCGTCACCTTCTCCTGGTAAAAATTATCAGCACCACTATTTGGGTTACTGTTTAGCAGGCCATCAATTCAATCAGAACCGAAAAACACATTTGTACTAGAAATACATCATTTTTCACTTACTCATTTAGCAAGTATTTTAAACATTTGTTATACTTTGTTTTTTTAAAACATGAGTCTCTCTCTGTTGCCCAGGCTGGAGCATGATGGCATAATCATAGCTCCCAGTAACCTTGAGCTCCTGGGCTCAGGTGATCTTCTTGCCTCAGCCTCCCCAGTAGCTGGGGCTATAGCCTTGTGCCACCATGCCCGGATAACATTTTTGGTTTTTATAGGGCAGGGTCTCTGTATGATGTTCAGGCTGGTTTTGAACTGGCCTCTCAAGAAATCCTCCTGCCTTAGCCTTGGATTAAAGGTAGGAGCCACCAAGCCCAGCCTATTTATTATACTTTATAACTTTCGTAAGTATCTGTTGAGTGATATACACCAAATATTGTCCCTGAACTATAAAGGATACAAGGAAATCCTTATTAAAAATTAGTACTTTTCAAACATATATTTCAAGGTAATACTTCCACACTGGAGACTTATTTAGCACTTGTGTAGAGGACAGAATTGTGTCATTCTCTTCCCTGGTATTAAATGCTTACTTCAAATATGTTATCTATATCTATTTGCCATTTTAAAAATCACATATAAGGTATTGGAATGTGGGGGATCTCATGATCAGCACAAATCTCCTGCATTTCCAAAAACTAAAGAGAGAATGACTGGATTGCTCGAAAGTCACATTTTCTACAGCTATTTCGATAGGCAAATTTGAAAGTACAAAATGCAGTACTTACTCGTCTATTTGACACACACACATCTCCACCTCTTTCATGGCAGTCTGAAGTTTGCCCAGCAGTTTCTGATAGATATCTTGGGTTTCTAAGTCTTCCTCTTTTAACAGGTACCTGAGACCATGACCATCCTGCTGTCCCAGAGAGAGGCCTGAAGGGGCTGCCATGGTTGTGATGGTGTGCTGAACGTACACCATGGGGCTCAGCTTCCCTGCACGTGAAATCATGCCATAGCAGTGGTTACCACCTCACCTTATAACAACCCAACCCCACTGATTTCATTTATTTATTTTTACTTGACAGATAAAAGTACATGTATTACCAGGTACAATATGATGGTTTGATGTATATGTACATTGTGGAATGACTAAATATAGCTCATTGGCACACACATGCATTACTTCAGACAGCTATCATTTGTGGTGGCGAAAACACTTTATCTCCACTCTCTTAGCCCTTACCTACAATATGCTATATTGTTAGCTACAGTCACCGTATTGTAACATAGATATTTCTTGGATTTATTCATGAAACTCCCATCTAACTGAGATTTTGTATCCTTTGACCAACATCTTCCCAACCCCCCACCCCAATCCTACTGGCCCCTGGTAGCCACCATTTTACTCTCAACTTTTTTTTTTTTTTTTTAGAGACAGAGTCATACTTTATCACCCTTGGTACAGTACTGTGGAGTCACAGCTCACAGCAACCTCCAACTCATGGGCTTATGTGATTCTCCTGCCTCAGCCTCCTGAGTAGCTGGGACCACAGGCACCCACCACAACACCCAGCTATTTTTTTGGTTGCAGCCATCATTGTTCTTTGGCAGGCCTGGGCTGGATTTGAACCCGCCAGCTCAGGTTTATGTGGCTGCCGCCTTAGCCGAGCCTTTACTCTCAACTTCTATGAGATCAACTTTCTTAGATTCCAGATGTAAATTCCTCAAGCAGTATTTGCCTTTCTGTGCCTGCCTTATTCCACTTAACATAATGTTTTCCAGGTTCATACATGTTTCACAAATGACAGAGTCTCTTTCTTTTCTATGGCTGAATAGTAGTCCATTACACACACTCACACACACATTTTTTTTTAATCCAGTCTTTTAGAAGTTCAAGATTATATAAAATAAAATGCTAATCTAAGGCTCAATTTAATGCAGAAATTAAAGCCTGTCAGGAGTTGTAATTAAAAGTTAGGAGGACAGTTCAGTCCTTTGTCCTGCTGCGATGGTGAAGGATGGCACTGTGCATCCCTGTAGGTGTTCCTTGGGCATTTTTCGGAAAGTTACAGGACAATTTTAGAGAAGTGACTTTCACAGCAAGATGAGCTATGCCTATCACACATATAAGAAAAACAAGAACAAGAGAAGAAAAATAATAAAAATGCTAAACTCCATTCTCATTTGCTATATAATTATGCCTAATTATACAATTGATTATCGTGAGGAATCCCTTCTTATCAAAGTTCAGGCTTGTTTACACATGAGGAATCTATTGAATTTCAAGGATACAGGAATAGCCAGAATTGCTTAAATTACTTTTCATGAATTGTTAACATTCTAAAAGCTAACATACCTTGCTCAGAAGATTTATTTTCTTTATCATGAGAATTATGCTTCCTACTATCCAACTGAACACCAAATGCACTCCCCAGGGAGGTTGATGTTTTGGGATAGGAAACTTCCATCACATTGACGTGGCAGTTGGTGGGACAGAAGTCACTGCTGTGTAGTGGGGAGATTTTAGATTTGGCCTGTTTAAAAGTGGGCCAGGCTCTATTCTTCAGTACACGAGAAAACTGCAAATTAAAGAAGAAATAAAAAGCAATTGAACACACAGAGGTAATAACTCAGATGTCTCACTGGCATCATCCATAACAGAATGAAAAGAAAATTAAATCGTGTCAACTGAAACAAGTGAACTAAATTATAAGTTGTTAAAATTAAATTGTTATTTGAACATCCAAATATTCTCAATAAAACAAGGCAATATAAGCAACACATGCATATGATTCCTTTGAAACTCCGATTCCAAGTTAGGCGCTACAAGCACTGAATTTCTGTGACCAACAGAATTTACTAGAACTCAAATCCACAGGCTCCCTAGCAGCTGAGGGAGTCTGATGGAGAAATTGGTGTCCCAAAGCAGAAGACCAGGAAAAGGATTTTCCAAACAAGGTAAAATGGCAAAATTAGGGAAGCTGCTAGGTCAAAGGGTGAAGATGATGGGCTTATTCCCAACATAGTCAGAAATCTAAAGCATGAATCTGTATGCAGTTCGGACAGCAAGGTGTGGTGGTACCAGCCAGAGTGACAGGACAACTCTACCTCCCATGTGGCCTGCTAATCTCTGGGGAGCACCAGTCAGGATTAGCCTGAAGACCGGTAGGCACTCTGCTTTAAAGCCATTGGGAATAAAGTGATACTCAAGAATGTGCATGACTTCCAAGGGTAACTACCCCACTGCTTCAAACTCTGCATAGGGTTTCTATTCAAATCCATCACTCTTCGGCACGGTCTATAGAGTGGCCCCAAGTTGGATCCTCAGCTAGATTTTATATCTCAGGCTCTCTCCCTCTTTTCCCTCAACTCCATCTGGCCTTCGTTGAGTACCTCTCACACACCATCTACTCACTCTAGGCCTTTGGCAGGCTGTTCCTTGGAACAGAATTTTCTTCTTCCCTCATTGCCAAGCTTTTTCCTATGCATCTTCAAGTTTTTGTGGTTGCTTGCTTGTTTGTTTGTTTGTGTTGCTTGTTTGTTTGTTTTGAGACAAAGTCTCATTTGGTTGCCCTAGTGTCAGCCTAGCTCACAGCAATCTCAAACTCCTAGGTTCAACCGATCCTATTGCCTCAGCCTCCCTAGTAGCTGGGACTACAGGCACCTGCCACCAGGCCCAACTAGCTTTTCTATTTTTAGTACAGATGGGGGGGGTGTCTCCCTCTTGCTCAGGCTGGTCTTGAACTCCTGAGCTCAAGGAATCCTCCTGCCTCAGCCTCCCGGAGTGCTAGGATCACAGATGTGAGCCACCATGCTCAACTCATCTTCAAGTTTTATCAAATCACCAGGAGGCCTTCCCTGATTTCTAGGTTTACTTTCCATGGCTACATGTTAACATTACAGCACACTGTAACCCTCCTCACAATTATAAATAATTATTGGCAAACTTCCTTAGAGTAATACTTACCTCATCAATAGGTGTTTCCAGAAATTATAATGAATTGTAGTCTAAAAAGAAAAGCACTGAGAGTCACTGGCTGCCTGTGTTCTAGTTATGGCTGTCACATGACTGATAGGATGTTGGGCAAGTGAATGGTTTTTAATCGTTCTTAGCAAAATAAGAAATAAGGACTGAATAATCTCTATGTTCTCTTCTGCCTTGATCCTCCTATTAGAGTAATAATTTAGGCATAAAAAGAATAAAAATTAAGACCACCCTTGGTCACTAACTTTTCTATGTTAAAGTCAAGAATAAATACAAAATGTCAAATCTCATAAATGTAAGCTCACCATTAGAATATGGACCTTCTTATACATACTATGCATATGTTTACATATGTGCACACATCTGCATATATGTATATATATAAGTGTGTTTTCAAGTCCCATGCCAGGGCTGCACAGCTCGGCAAAGTGCTAGCACACAGCAGGACTCCAAGCAGAAACAGATTGAAATGCAGGAATGTTGCGTGAAAGTTCTCTCGGGTGGATACAGGAAGTTATTAACAAAACTGTGAGCAAATTTAACAGTAATGTAAGGCAAAAATGTCCTAAAAACTAAAAGAAAGGAAGAAACTTAGAGAATTCCTGGCCTGTTTCCCCCACTTTTCAAAAGAAACTGTGACCTGAAGACTGACGTTGGATAGACCCAGAATTCACGGTCACGCACAACATTTCAATCGCAAGTGCTTCTTTACTGCTGTTGCAGAATAAAAGTCAGAGATTAGGCTCCCGTGGCAGACACGAAGGTACAGGAACCAATTACACTGTCACAGCGTCCATCACACTAGGGAGCCATGCTTCTCTCGCCTTCTTCCATTGTAACCAATTACCCAGCCCTTCAAAAATGGGAAGAGCGGCATCCAGTCCACAGCCTGCACTCAACGCTGGAGACACAGCCCCTGCCTTCCTGGAGGATATGCTCTAGTGGGTGACACAGGTGAAGATAACGTAACGCTATTCTAACAATTATGTGTCCCATATGCATAAGACAGTCATACACTGCTTAAAGGGGAGGGCACGTGCTGAGAAACGCATCATGAGATGATTTCTTCATTGTGTGAACATCACAGTGTGATCCACAAGCCCAGACGGCCCAGCCCACCGCACGCCTCGGCTACACCTGTTCTGCTACACGCCTTGGTTATGTGGTCCGGCCTACTGCTCCTGGGCTACACAGCTGTACGGCGCGTTACTGTGCTGAACACTGCAGGCAACTTTAACACAGTGGCTGCTATTCATGTATCTAAACATTGAAAGGCATAGTAAAAATACAGGGTTAGAATCTTTGGGGACCACTATCACATACGCCCCCATCATCACCTAAAACATTATGCAGTGCATGACTGTATCTATACAATTATAGAACAAATGTGTACGAAATGTGTAAACCAGATAATTAGGAATTCGGGTATGTGCTGAGGAGGCGGTGAACAGGGTGCGGTAATGAAGTGTTACTGGAGTCTCAGAGAGCAGGGGAAAGATTCCTTTGCTACAGGGACGAGTTTCCTAGAGCTTTCCCGTCTGTATCCCAGCAGGAGTGCCTGTGAACATGATGTCCCTTTCCCCACACACCTTGTCTGAAGGTGCCTAGACTCTTCTGGAAGACTAAGCTCCAGAGAGAAGTCCTCTCTGCTAAAAACCTCCTTGAGAAGAAGGTGTGTAGGAACATGGCACTGCCTTCCACCCTGGGGCGTCCCTCAGAGAGGGAGAAGCAGTGACAGGGACCCCACAGTCACAGGTACTAAAAATGTGGTAACATTTTGAAGATCACAGCTGTTCTCCCAGACAGCATGTCCTGCTACGCAACTGTGAGCCCTTTGGAAACTCAACAACGAAAATGAGGAAGGTACAGTTCATGTGGTTCGTGTATGAGAACAAATTCTGATTGTTCCATATGGCAGTGAGTGGCCCTGGGAACATTAACCTGCCTATCTTGTTAGCAACACTAAAGCTCATTAATCTGTTTTGGAGAGCTCCCAAGGAAAGGGGAAAAAAGAACTCTTTCTTGGAAAAAAAACCCCTCTTTTTTCTAAATAAAAAGTGCGATTTTGCAGTAAAGAAATGTACAGGGTATAGGGAGAGGTGAGTTGGGAGGGACAGAGCTTTAGACCTATTGTGGATAACGTAGCCCAAACTCATCGCCACTTTTATTCATTCGCCCAGCCATGACACGCGGAGGCCAGTGTATCAGGCACTGTCCTAGGCATGCTGGGAAACATTGTGAGCAAACCCAAGATTCCTGCCATCTGGGAGGTTCCATTCTAACGAGCGGAGAGAAAACAGTAAATGCAGGAAGCCGATTATGGAACCTCAGGAGTTGACAGATGTACTTGAACACAAAATAGAGCAGAGTAGACGGGCTGGACGTTGCAGAGAGGATCTGAAGATGGATTGACAATTGCCATCCCAGCAGTTAGGGTAGGCGCACTGACATTCCAGCAAAGTCTCGAAGGAAGAGAGTTTGAAATGCAGACATCTGGAAAAGAATCACTCTTGCAGACAGAACAGCCAGCGCAACAGCCCCAAGGCTGACTGTGTTCCAGAAGCGCGAAGGGGACCAGTGTGGCCAGGAGGAGGGCAGAGGAGACAGGACGAAGGGTAATGGGAAACAGGGCAGGCCCTGTGGGGTCTCGGAGGCCACAGCCACAGGGCAGGTTTTGCACTGACAACGGTTGAAATGCACGGCCATTCAGGAGAAGCGTGGGGAGGCAGGGCACAGCAGCAGAGGCCGGCAGCCGTGGAGGCAGCGAGGAAAGGCCGTGGACACTGAGGGCAAAGCCGGGAGGATGGTGTGAGACAGAGGGGGCTGAAGAAGGTACGCAAGGTGTCCGGCTGCGTGATGTGAGGCTGGGGGTCAGCCTGAGACAGAGCAGGCAGCAGCAAAGACGAACTGCGGCGGAGGGCGCGGGAGCTTGTTCTCAACACGTGAACTCTGAGGTGTCCGTTAGGCCCAGCTGCAGAGGCCGGGCAGGCCAGGAGGCGGAGTCTAGGTCCTGTCCCCAGGGCCCTGTCACAGGAAGGGGTCAAGAAGCCCAGCATGGGATACTGCAAATGGGCCACCATCAAGGAAGGACAAAGCCGGCCATAGGCAATGTCCCAGAGCTTCAAATAGAGATTTACAGTCAACAACAAGAGATCCTGCTAACAAGGAATGAGAGAACAGCAAAGGGACTTCGGCAAAATATAGCTGACCCCTGAACAACACGTGTTGGACTGTACGAGTCCACTTAGAGGTGGAATTTGTTGATTTGTGACAATGTGAGAAGACTCAGAGAACTGTGCCGCCTACAGCTCTAGACGATCAGGAGGAAGACGTGAAGTGATGCAGAAAAAAGACAAACTGACCCCAGTTATTCCAGACTGCTTTGGACTTCTTTTACGGCACAGGGCCTTCTGTGACGTGGGCACTGAAACTAGAGCAAATAGACTGTAGCAAACTAAAATCAACTGGCACCACATATGAACATTACAAAGAGATAGAAACCCAAACAGTCCGACACAAGTTATGATGCGTCTCTGTGAAGTTCTGCCGAGGTGCGAACCTGTCCCACCCAGGCCAACCCTGTATTCCTTCTCCTTCTCGACATGAAGGCAATAAGGATGAGGCCCTTTCCAAGGATCCTCTCCCACGGAGGGAGTAACCAATGCGCTCCCTTCCTTAGGATTTTGGTAATAACATTTCCCCTTGCCTAGCTTATTTACACAAGAATATGGTATATGATACATATAACATAGCATATTTGTTGAAAGTTTATGTTCTTGGCAAGGCTTCTGGTCAACAGTAGGCTAGTAGTGGTGAAGTTTTGGGGGAGTCAAAAATTATACTTGGATTTTGACTGTGTGGGGGTTCAGCTGCCCTCACCCTACTTTGCTCAAGGGTCAATGATACAGCCATTTCAATTACCATAAACCTCTAATTAAATCTCTGTGACATTGCATATGCCTCATTTTCTCCTTTCTTTTTTTTTTTTTTTTTTGAGACAGAGCCTCAAGCCGTCACCCTGGATAGAGTGCTGTGGCATCACAGCTCACAGCAACCTCCAATTCCTGGGCTCAAGCGAGTCTCCTGCCTCTGCCTCGCAAGTAGCTGGGGCTACAGGCTCCCTCCACAATGCCCGGCCATTTTTTGGTTGCAGCTGTCATTGTTGTTTGGCGAGCCCAGGCTGGATTTGAATCCCCCAGCTCAGGTGTACGTGGCTGGCGCCTTAGCCCGCTGAGCCACAGGCCCCGAGCCGCTTTCTTCTTTCTTGTTGGAGGGACCAGAGCCCCACTGGAGGGTGGGCTCTAGAGGACGAAGGTAAGTGAAGCAGCAGGCAGAGACAGCAGGTCTACACAGCCCTGGGAGGGAGGGGGGAGGGTGAGGGGCAAGGGAAGTCTTTTCTTTCAATATAGATGACATTAAAGCATATTTGTATAATATAGTGATAGAAATAAACCACCTTTGGAGATGGGACTTCAGATTTTCAATGCATTGTTAGTTAACTCATGAATTATTGAGTCTGGCAACACAGTTAAATCCAACCATAGTCACATGACTAAAAGAAATAACACACAGCTCAGCGATTATTGTGCACAGTCTCCCATTTCAACTGAGAGTGAAACCTCTTTGGCATGAAGCTATAGAAGTCTTGTGCTGGCCTACCCTTTTCGGGGGATGCGGACATGGGAAAGAATTTTGCCCACAATTCTCCCAATGCATGTATCAGGCGGAAGGTTACATGGCATCACTGAGTAAAGGTACTGAGAATGTTCAGCCTAAGACTATCAACCCCTACATGTAATATTTCTATGTACACAGGGACTTTCTCTCGAATGCATGATAAATATTTACATTTAGGAAGTATTCCCGATACCCAAAATAAGTCCAATTATGGAATTATTTTAAAGCAGAAGAATGACTGTAGAAGTATGAAAGGTTCCCAAAACAATTTAGGGGTGACATTCCTCCAGACATGGCATAGTTTTATTTCTAAATTGCCCACACATGCTGCTTCCCCAAGAATAAATCCCTGCTTAGGACTCATTCAGATCTTCGGTAAGGTCAGAGCCTGCCTCATACAAGAGCTGGAAAACAGCGGCTCTGTGTAACTGACCAGGAAATCTGTGATCACAGCAGCCTGGCGACAGAAACAGCAGAAATCAACTGGCTTCTATTTTTAAAACCTAAAACTTTTAAAGTCAAAAAAGTAAAACCAGCCTCTTTGAAATTTTAGTTTCTATGGATACATTTTATTTTGCAAAAAAGAGGAGGGATGAAGACTTCATCTGGAAGAAAACTATGTTGCTAATAATAGTTTAAAAATAAATATGTGGAGATTAAAAATGCAATGGTTTCTGTTGACGCACCTTTGATACAAAAATGGAACTAACCTTACGTGACCTATTAGGGCTACATTGTAGATATTAATATCTTATTCAAACTGAAAGGAAACTTGAAATATTTTCTTGCTAACTTTGCTTTTGTATCTAGAGAGAGATATAGTCAATTATGTTAAAGGGGTTTACGGTCAAAGGGAGTGATGACAAAGACAGCTTTTAAAACTAGTAGGCCCTAGTTAACTAGATGTATCTTTTTATTTCTAAATTAAAAATACAAATAAGTAAGACAGCACTCTTCAGGTCTGATACCTAGTCTGCTGCTTGCCAATTACTAATACATGACCTTGAATTCTTATCTCCTAGAGAAAGTAGCAGGTTGGGAATCAGTACACATGGCTGTTTTGAGACTCAAACCACAACTGTGTACGTAAGAGAGCTTTCTGGAATTCTATGATGTATTTTTGTCATCTAAAATCACTGCCATTAGCCTGTCCATTTCTGCTTGAAAAGCTTCCAACGTGCCAGTTACCTATGAGTAAATGGAATGCCTTTCTCACTCACCAGGACGATGTTGTGCAGAATCTTCTACATTTAGGGGAAACCTTGTACTGAATGCTTCAACCCCCACAACACACAACCTCAATTTAAGGCAAATCATATATTTTTGTTATGAACCAAGGAATGATAGCTTCTTAATCTGCCATAACCAAGTTATGATAAAGCTGTATATGCGTGTTTCCTGAACATATCTTGAACTAATCCTTTTTCCTCCATGTCCAGTGCTCCTACATCATCCAAGTCACCACCAACTTGCATTATGACAGGTAAAAAAGATTACATATGACCCTCACCACTTGGACTCTTCCCACCAGTATTTTCTCCATACTGCTGCTCACAAATGTGACTATTACTCTACTCCAAAATACCACTGGAAAATCCCATTTTCTCAGTTTTCTGTTTTGAATTACATCCAATTCAAATCCTCTTTTCCAGTCTAGGCACTATGCCAATTCTTCATCAATAAGATCAATCTCATTGCTAATTCTTCATCAGTAAGATCAATCTCATTGCTAAGTCTTTGCCTTTATTTATGGAATCTTTCTTTACTTCAATGCCATCTCTCCTCCCCTTCACTTGGACAAACATTCCCAACTTTCAGGGGCTACCATTTGCTGACTGTCCAATCCACAACACATTTTCTTTTACTAAAGTCTTGTTGCCCTTGCAGTAACAACCATACCACTTAGCACACGAGCTGTGTGATATAGTGTCAAAAACAGTTAGATGAACAATAACCAGCTTTAGAATAGAAAAGGGCAAGATTCAAATTCTACTGCTGTTCCCAGCTGTGTGCCTTTGGGCGCGTTACTTGACAATTCTGAAACTCAGTCACTTCATCAATGGAATAGGTAATGTGTTACCTCATATCACCATTTTGGTAAAATGATACAATATAGGAGAACTGTAAAATATCTCATGTAATGCCTGAAACCTAGTAGTAAACAACTAAAAACTGTTGTATATTACAAAATTCTATTACTATCATATGAACCAGGTGTGTAGTGCCAGAACATTAAACCATTGATGGTAGTAGCTCTGCGTAGGCTAAGTAGACATTATTGTTATTGTTTACTTCATGTATTCTGACATTTCTTTTCAATTGGATTCTAAGTGCATGAGGGAAAGCATCTTGAAATAACTGTTACTTTAGCTTCCATGAAAGGTAAAAATGAATAAATGCTTCCCTATTCTTTGCTCCATCATACAACCAATTTGCTCTAATAAAATTGAGTTTTTGATCTATGCTGTTGAAGATAGCATTAAAAATGTCTGCCACACAAACAAAATTCCTCTCTGTGTTACCCTTTCTTCTGGAGGGGTAGGTTTATAGGTTCATTGCCTCTATGAAATCTAGTATGACAGATTTGTTTTAGGACACAGCCCAAGAAAAGCTACGCTTCTCACAGGAAACTTGCACATTTCACCCAGATACTGATAAATATGTAATAGACTCTTTCATTTTGGTTACCAGGAAGCTGAAGGCCAAATACAGTAACCAACTTCAGCAACCACATAGAATCTCGAGACCTGTTTAACTGATAATTTTCCTCCCATATCCATTCTCTCCTCCTATCATTTTAATAATATAATTCCCTGAGATTTTGGTGGGCACCTAAATGTCCCCCGGGAGACAACATTTCCCAGACTGTCTACTCCTAAGGGAGTAACTGAATGTGAATAGGAGTGAGGTGTACGATTTCTGGATCACGTTCACAAAAGGAAACTCTTCACTCTCTACTTCCTTTTCCCCCTTCTGAGGGTTTAGATAATAACTTAGACAAGGTGATAGGGAGTCAGCTTTGACCCTGAAGAAGAGGATAATATTCCAGAGGAGAAGGCAAAAAGATAAAAGGTCGCTGATCCCTAAGAGATTGTCAAAACCCATCTCTTTGCACTCCTGATAGGTGTAACATTTATGTGAGGAAATAAAACAAATCTATCTTATTTAAGACTCTGTTATGTAGGTTATTCTTAAATTAGGTGAGTCATTTTGCTACCTAACATACCTTGTCCTAACATCATGATTAAATTTATGCAGCTTACTTTTTGTCTTACAAACTAATTCACGTTACTTCCATTCTTCTTATTGTACAAAAGAACTGTGAGAAGAAAGTTTTGACATCCAGGATCTCCCTGAACCCCATCATGCCTTATACAGATCTGTCTCTGAAAGACAATGACTCCCTTCTTCAACATGTCTTCCAAAAGAAAATAATGTGAATTTGCGCTTATGTAGAGTGTTTAAGTTTTACTTCAAAGCATTGTCACATCAAATAAAGACAAGAGAAGTCAAAAGAGAATGTTCTGTCCTGCTCCAAGAAGGCATAGTCATGGAATCTTCTTCAACTCAAACAGGTGAATTGAGCTCAGCCATCAGTGGGAGAGGATGAACAGGTGTGTCAGTAAGCAGAGATCCTGAATATCACTTTTTCTCATGTGAATAGACTTTAAAAAAAAATTACAGTAGTAATGCAGACTCAATTTAACAAGCCAAACATGATAGGAAGCGCTTAAAGGAAAATGGTCACAGTCCCCTTCCCTTGTCTCAGTCTACTTGAGATAACCAGTGTTGACAGTGCTTTGGATAATCTTTCACAAACATCCCTGTTCTCAGACAGGCATATTCAGACATACGTGGGCTTAGTTTCATTTTACTACCGCATATATCAAGAACGTAGAAAACACACACACACGCACACACACAGGTAAGTTGTATTCATATGCGCTGGGATAAACAATGTTCCCTAGGATAGCTGTACCAAATTTTGAGCAACCTGGTTCATTTGCAGGGAAATAATTTAATAAATTAATCTCCTATTGATATAAATTGAAAAAATTGTAAAACCTGTTACAGGATATGTTTCGGAGCTAAGTTCCGACTAATTCTATCTGGAAAATGGATCCCAAATCCATTTCATTTTCTCTGTCTCCTCCGTCTTCACTGCATCTCCCACCTGGGCTACTGCAATAGCTTCCCCTGGATTCTGTTTCTCCACTCTCGGCCCCTTGGGATCCATGGGTACAAAGGCAGGATGTTCAAAACCCTCACCCCGTGCTTCCCACCCTCTGTCGATGTCCTCGTAAATCTTTTTAATATTTGATATTCCCCCCAGCAGGAATCTATTTCAGTCTCTGTTGTCTTTCCTACTTGCATGTGAGCACCATAAGGAGAGAAATTGTCTCATACCCTCTACATTCCTGGAACCTAGAACAGTGCTTGGCATACAGTGGGTGCCCAGTGATTGTATTTCAAATAAATGAATGAGTCAATCAATTGCAAACAACCCATGTTTCAGGTACTTTCGAATAGAGGGCTTCTACACTCTGTGTTAGGTGAAAAATCAAAGAAGAGCAACAGTGTAAATTTAAAATTTGACTTTAGAATTAGGTAGCCTGAATTCAAAGCCAAGCTGTATCTTTTTCTAAAAAGTAATTTAATTCTTTAGTCTTCATTACTGTATTTTGAAAATGTGGGAAAATAGCATAGCTCACAGGCCTACAAAGATCAAATGAGCTAATGGATATAAAAGCATTTTAAAAACTTGAAAGCGTTAAGTAAATGTTATTTCAGTAAACTGGTACATAATTAATAAGTAAAGAAAATATCAAGAGTTGATTTTAAGTTTGACAATTTAATATTCATTTCCATGACAATTGCATGTAAAATCCATAGGACTGTTACCTTTTTGTAACTGGATATTCTCTGCCGTATGTGTTCTATTCTTTCACTGCACATGGCACTGAATTTACTCTGAAGATCAGCAGGAATCACTTCATTTAGAGAATTAAGGCTGGCACAGTTTTGTACAAAATGATCGTCACTTTTAGCCAGTGCTTCAAGGATCTGCAAGGATAAACACACATATTACTTCCGCACACAACATAAAAATGTCATTAGTTAATAGGGAGCAACTTTCCTCTATTGTTCTCTGGGTCACTGCTGGGGATGTCCAAGTTCAGTGAGGCACTGTGGGGGAGGAGATTCAACTTACTTGTTTGAAATCACAGGTTTTGCCTTCTGTTGACTATAAATGCCAGCGTAGGGAGGTAAGTGGACTTCAAAGACTCCCTGCTGGATAAATCAGTACATTCTGAGAGGCGAACACAGCGCCTATATTTTAGTTGGCAGTCTCCAAGAACATCTTTTTTCCTTAATTCATAATAGAACCAAAAAACTCAGGAAAACCAGTAGCATCGCTATTTATTACTGAGAACTCAGCAGAGGCAGGAAGACTGCCTTTAACAAATGCTTGCTGAAGGAACGGGTACATGGAAGGTTATCTTGGAAAAGTACAAATGAGTGTTAGTTATGTGCAGTGTCTGAGCTCCAGCTGATAAAAGCATCAGGTAAAGGTATCTATATGAAGTTTTCAATTAGGGAATTCTTCTGACCGTTTCAATCATGTGTAAAGCAGAGTGTATGTACATGCAGGAGTCCGTGTGTGTGTGTGTACCATAGATTATTGAGAATTTCCAATGACTTGAGATTTAATTATATGGTACATTTCTGACTCATGATTATTCAAACATCACAAGGATCAATTATATCCTTAACCAGTATTTTTTAACATTCTGTGAAACAGAATATAAACATAAAATATGTTCCCTTACCCCCTCCATTACCCTGTTACAAAGAGTATGGAGTGTGAGGCTTTGTCTAATTACTAGTCCAGAAATTAGAGCCGACTAAATCACTAGCAATATAACCTCAGCCAAATTTCTTAATTTCCTTGGCTCTTTTCTTCATGTGCAAAATAGAAATGATATTTGCAGTCCTAGTTTACATAGCTGGCAAGTACAGAATAATCCATGTAATTTACAAGCTTAAGATAGCTGGAAAATGAGATAAAATGATTGTAACAACCTTGGCCCAAACTCTTCCACGGATTAATTACGTAGATTAGTACAAGGTAGTTAGGAAGGGATTTCGATCTTAAAATGTATATTTTACATCAGTAGAAACATATGATACAATATCATCGGAAGGACAGGATTTCTGTAAAAGACTTACAGCAGAATACAAAACAAAAAGTAGTTACTTTAAAAATAGTTCATTTTAGATCTCTATATTATTTTCTCGCACTAAAATGTTTTAAATGTATGTTATAAACGCCTAAATCTATTTCAACTATACATAAATGAACAGAATCAAAATGAGCAAGTGAAGGTAGGGAAGCTCTAGGCCATTTTTCTTGCAATGTCTGACTTCATGTAGGACGATGTAAGATTGTGGCAAGGCCGTGGTGCGCATAGGAGTCTGGCCGACTGACCTTGCAAGAGGGCGTGAGGGCTAGTAGAGTCGCCTCTTTACCGTGTGTTTTATCAGTTTGGATGGAGACCCCCTTCCCGCCTTCCCATCTTGCTTCAGTCTAAGAACCTTCCGGTGATGACCTTCCCAAATGAGAATTATATAAAGGTCCGAAGATCGATTCACCAACTGCTCTCTAGGCTCCCTGAAATTTTATGAACTAAACATGACACTTGGAGAGTTTAAAATTTCTTATCCTCATTTCACAACCTGAAATACTCTTCAGAGGATTATGGGCAAAAAAAAAAAAAAAAAAAAAGCAGCATCTATAACAAAAATCATCTGATTCCTAATGGAGATCACACAGCAAACTTAATAAATGCAGGGAAGCTTTTACCATTGTCAACAGGCATTTGCCCAAGGAAGAGACCCATGTAATTTAACACTGCGCTCCCAACGGATCCACGAAAGGAAGGCTGTGCACAAATGCAGTAACGGTGCGGGGGGAGAGTAAAAATAAAAAGAAGCTGGATGAGCTGACAGATGCAACTCGGATAGCTTTTTATATTTGCGTCAGTGAGGGTGCAGGAGATCCTTGCTTTCCCTGGGTCACCCTACCTTGGCAGTTAAGCTGAAGAAACCTTTGGGCTCAATCATCTTCTCCACCACGTTGCACTTGATGCCAGCTGTGCTGTCGTACTCGTACACGACCCCGTACTCCAGGTGGACGTTGTCGACCGTCAGACTCACGTGCTCTTTCTTCCCGTCAATGATCGCCATGGTGTTGAATTTGTCGATGACCTCTGGAATAAAGACCATTGTACTTTATCAGATTCAGGAAGGGTTTGTTCATCTCTTCAAATAATTTTGAGTCTTCTCGAAGAATGTTTTAAAGAGTACTTTAAAGGATGGGTAAGTCTGATGTGTTACATGAAGCACCTATTTTTAACATTTTTAAACATGAGAACACTTTGGAAAAAACATATGTTTGAGGGATCCAAATCCCACCGCTCTATCATGATGAGTCTTTGCACGTCCACATTGATCTGTGGATCATATGTCTACCTATTTATACCAATATAAACACTGTATGTACAATTTTGTATTTTTTCATTAAAGACATGTATGACCTAAAATGGGAGTTTCTAAATCTGCCCAAATAGCATATGGAATATTTTCTCAAAGCAGGAAAGTATCTATAAGAAAGGCCATAATGAGGCAGAAAGGAGATACAAGAATAATTTTATCGGTGGGGGAAAGGGGATGCCTGAAGTTTCCCAATCAGCATCTTACAGAGCGAGCTCATTGAGAAAATTGTTCATTGTTCATTATAATAAAATTTCTATCTGGAATGTGAGCATGTGGTAAAGCCTCAATTAAAGAGCTCCTAGGAGACCTAAGAATAAATATGAAATGAGTAAAACTAAAATATCAGCTTCTTTAAAACTAAATCCTAAAATAGCGTAAATAGTAAATATTAAATAAGCAAAAGCAGGATTTTTCCTTAAAGCAATTAAACTCCAGAGTAGCTACAAATCAATTTCCAGAGCAGCAGATTGATCATGTCCCTTTTTAATGCAGAGCTGATGCTGATTTATTCCAAATGAGGAATAAAAGCCTCAAGACCGCATCCTGAGATTTGAATAAATACCGTATGTCTTATCATAACCACTTTACTGCTCCAGTGAGGTTGAGATATTACTAATGCTGCCCTTGGCTTAGGTGGGGTCAACCCAGCAATCTTCCAGGAGTGGAGGGAAATGGCTCTTCCTCCATGTCCCCTCAAGAGCAGTGTGTACAGGTATCAAAGAGAAACGTGTTTGGTGTTTGGCCCCTGCTCCTGACAGAAAGCGCCTAGAATCCTTGTAATTTACTGAGTGATAGTAATAGGAGCATGTTTTGTAATTTGCAATGAGCCCCTTTTGAACATACCTGAGTTTATGCTAATGAAGTGAGCACAGAGGAACCAACCATGTGATAGGGGTCGGGACTCCCAGCCCTCCAGCAGGGCTAGAGGTTAAGTTCAATCACCAAGGGCCAATGATTTAATCAATCATGTTTACAAAAGGAATTTCCATAAAAAGCCATAAGCCGGGTCCCAAGGACACAGCTCTGAGAGCTCCTGAGCTGGCAAACACATCCGACGTACCTGTCGGGGGGCTGGGGCGTGACACCTGTGACAGAGCTCCTGTGGACAGACTCTTCTTTGAGCTCATGCTGTGTACCTCTGCTCCTGGCTCTTCATTTTATATCTTTTATAACAAACCAGTGACAGTAAAATGTCTGAATTCTCTAGCCATTCTAGCGAAGAACTGAACTCAAGGACCTCCCTAAATGTATAGCAAATTGCTCAAAAATAGAAGTAACATCCTGAGACTTGTCACAGACATTTGACGGATGGGCAGCCTTGTGGGACTGAGTTGAACTCTAGAACACCCAGTTGGTGTCAGGAGTGTTGGTGACTTGGTTGGTGTGATGCACCCGCCCCCCACACACACACACATATGCATCAGAAGAAGTGTTATGAGTGAAAACAGCTGGGAATAGGGAGTTCTTTAGCAGCGCTGGTTTGTTAGACCCTCATAGTACAGTAAGAACCTCCAGACACATCCACCAGTAACATAAGTGGAAATACACCAGGAGAATGTCAAATCCAGAACTAAATGCAACTGCCTCAATTACCCTTGACAAAAAACCTACTGAATATGGCGGTTTGCTGGTTTTCCCCACCATGAAACCAGAAATGACAAGAACTCTTATCAAAAGATTTCTCTCTCCTCTCTTCCTTTCTCTCCTTCTTTTTCTCTCTCATTTTTATATCACTAGTTTTTCTCTTTCCTTACTGTCAACATTAGAGTACAATAAACATTATTTGAACAAAGAATATATTTTTTAAAAGAGACTTCTGGACCAGGGCTTCTCAGATTAATATGCACAAACACCAGTTCTCCCCATTATAAAATGGGGGCTCTGATTCAGTAGAGCCAGAGGGGGCTGAGGTTCTGCATTTCTGTCTAGCTCCAAGCGGTATCGATAGTGCTGGTCTGTGAGCCGTGCTGGAGTAGCAGGGTCTGAACAACGTTTCCACTCCGGACAAGCAAACACGTTGTAACTTGAGTTCGAATCCTCGCTCGACCCCTTACCTGTCTTGGGCAAGTCCCTTAACCCACACAGGCCTCAATTTCTTCTCTCCTAAAAAGGGAATGATGATGATCACATCTACTTTATGAGATTTTCTTTTTCAATGACTAAACTAGATAATCCGCATAACACATTTAGTACTGTCCCTAACTATCGGGCACGGTTATGACATGCTGGCTGCTAGCTATTATTCCCCATGTGAGTGTTTGACATGACATCTATTTGGCAACAGAGACTTTAGAAAGTGACTTGAACAAGTTAAGAACTTCAATATTCGCAGTAGGCAAAGGCACAGTGGAAAAGAATACTATAAGCACGTGGGGAGAGAAAGAAGGAACGAAGGAACCTACCTTCCACCTTGCAGTCAAAAGCATCCCCTGCTTCATCTCCAGGGGGCTTGGAGTTAGATTTCTGAAGGTCCTCCTGAGCACTCTCAATGCTGTTATAAACCCACTGTATGGAATCTTGCTGGAAATGAGGGGAAAAGAAATTTCAGATGTATTAGCACTTTCTAAAAGGCATGGCCATTTCACAACCTGCTTCAGGAGACTTGACCATCTTCTTAATTCCTCTCGCTTGTATAAAAACAACAAAGTTTGAAAGAGAAAATCAACATCAGAAACTAATCATTTAGCACACTGACTTTTTTTTTAAGCTTAACGTTTTATCTTCCCAAAATTATGTTTTATGGAGATTCCACCTTCTAAACATATGTTCCAAAGACACAAGTTTTTAAATAGGATATATTTTGCAAATGTCTCAATAAATGCTTTAACTACATGTTAAATGTTAGATGGACAGTCTTCTAATGAATACATTATCTATAACTGCACAAACCACCTAAGTAGTCTCCTAACAGTCACACTTATTTTAATACATTACCACTTTTTTGAATCAAACAAAATTGAAAATGGAAGAACACTTTTTTGGTTCCCTGGGTTCCCAAGTCATGTAACTATTTTTAGTCCTTCTGTGTCAGAAATCATACTATATTTCAATAAAAACTGCAATTCCAGTCTTACAGAGGGAAATAAGAGAGATGAACTGGCCACCAAATAAACACTTCAATGGTGGTATTACTTTAAGGTTCATACTTTTCTAGATAAGGCGATAAATCAGACTGAGCTGAATTATTGAAGTGTGAAATAACAGGTATCATCCATTGTTTTTTCTTGTCCTGGTTTCACAGTTGTGTTTAATTATGACATTGTTTTGAATCATGAAAATGCTAATTAATATTTAAACATTTATATATTATATTTATTTATATATTTATATACAAATATAATATATGAAAATGATTTATATATAAATATATATATGTTTAACTCGGTCACCCTGGGTAGAGTGCAGTGGCATCATCGTAGCTCACAGCAACATCAAATTCTTGGGCTTACTCATTCTCCTACCTCACCCTCCCCAGTAGCTGGGCCTATAAGGTACCTATCACAACCAGCTAATTTTTCTATTTTTAGTAAGCACAGGATCTCGCTTTTGATCAGGCTGGTTTTTAACTCCCAAGCTCAGGTGATCCACTGGCCTCAGCCTCCCAGAGTAATAGGATTACAGAAATGAGCCACTGTGCCTAGCCTAATATTTGATCATTTAAACACACCTTTGTCCCCTGTTATGGCCCCTAGTGAACCACACCCCTTGGTCTCCCACACTGACCTTGGAATTAGCCTTGTGACTTGACATGCAGACACAATCTCAGTAAAGGGTTTATGGCTTCTAACAATCCCCTTTGAAATCCAAACACCAGGCAGAAAGGAAAGTCGTGCTAGAGACTGGGAAGGAAGGCCGTATGGAGGGCCTCTGAGGCCTCAATCGGTGATTTTCAACTAGTGTGTCCTGAGAGGATCTTAGGTGTGCAGCCAAACAATTAAAGATCCATTACATTATTTTACTTTATTTTATTTTTTTTTTGCAGTTTTTGGCTGGGGCTGGGTTTGAACCCACCACCTCCAACATATGGCGCCAGTGCCCTACTCACTGAACCACAGGCGCTGCCCCAATCACATTATTTTTGACAGAAGTCCAAAGCACAGTAAGTATATCTTCTTTTTAACTTTTTTTTTTTAATCAACATAATTTAAGTGCACTGCGAAATTGTAACTGTAGGTTCAAGTGTGCCGTGAGATAAAAAAGATTGAGAAACACTGCTCTGAAAGGTAACCTGCCACACAGAGCCTGTGGCCACGGTGCTGGAAGTGAGGTGCCCAGTCAGCTTCCAGCAGGATGCAGCCACCTCAGTACCCACGTGGGAACCACCGCCTAACTGGCCCATAGAATCAAGGAAAATAATCAGTCACTGTTGTTTTCGGCCACTCAGTTTTTAGAGGGTCTGTTTGTGGCCATAGATGCCTCTTGAAAGGCGTGTAACTCCTGGATTCTTCTTTCCACTACATGCTTTCTCCATAATTTCACCCATCAACGTCCCTCTAAGAGGACGGGCAGGGAAAATGAGAAGGAATGGAATACAAGTCACTCTGTCTACTTCCTAAAATTCTGACAGAAGGACAAGGTTTGATGATTTCAGAAGACTTAAAAAAAAAAAACAAACCATTCAATAATACAATTCAATGAGCACATACTTATCAAGTCACTATCAACCAGAGTAACCGCATGAGTCTGTGTGTAGCGTCCAATTTGCTACACTAGTTCTGAGCAAACTACTACTAAGAAAAGCTGATCAGCTGCTTTTAGGTGCTTCCAGCATTTAGCAAGATATTAGCTCTGGCCTATGAGAAAATGGCCTTTATATACCTGGTTTGGACACAAAATCATACCCTCAAATCCAGAAAAGAGTATTTTGCTATGCATGACAGAAAAATAAAATACAAGGTTTGTCCTTTAAAGTTCCATTCTACATCTAGTTGATTAAATTGAGAGAATTATCTTTTATAGTCCCATTTCACTTTTTCTCCATAATAAGCTTTGTGTATGAATTAGGATTTCAATTTTATTTTTCTGTGACACTTGTGGATCAAAAGACAGTACTTAGACATTTTAATCAATGGCAGTACATTTCAATATTTTTTAAGAGCAAAATCCAGTGTGCCTAAATATATCCAAAAGTCAATCACAGACCTGATAAAACCAACAATTTTTACTTTTTTTCATGAAGTCTCAGAATGAACAGTGTAAGTACTTATTCCTCATATACTCAGATACAGACACACAGTGATTATATATCCTAAAGCACCCACAAGGATCTTTGGATTTTAATTAGATAAATTTATATCACAATGAAAACAAAAGTACTCCTCCCCCCCAACCCCAAACACTTTTTAAAGAGATGCATAATAGTAAAATGCTATTTTACACAGATGCTGTAGTAAAATGTAACCATTTAAATACAACCAATTATAGTTAACTATGCAGATCAAGCCATCATTATGAGATTTATGGTGCTATATTTAAATTCAAACTTAGAACTGGAAACTGCACATCCCTGTCCCCTGGGGCTTCCCTATGAGTACACCAGCAGATCCAGAGAACAGCGGCGTGGCTTACCTTCATCGGCCGCCTGTACTTCCTGCAGGCTGTGACATGAGCAATGACACTGGCATGTGTCTCTTTGCTGACATTGATTCCATTTACTTTGATGATGCACTGTCCAGGGTGAAGGCCAGCTGCTGCGGCCACAGTTCCTTTAGATACAAATGGGAAAAGTACCAAAAACTACCTTCAGAAATAAGATTCATTTTGTAAATATACGTAATGGAAGCGATTTTAAAATATAATAAAAATCTAGGTAGTATGCCCTCTCAACATTTTTTTTGCTTTTTAACTTGCTTTTCTTTTATTGATTTTGTTAAACTTGCTTTACAATCAGTGATTAACAGAACATTTCTTACCTTCCTAATAATTAATTTGAAAAAATATTGCAAAGTGACCTTTATAATGCTAATCAGTTGCGTTCCCTTACAAATGTTAAGTCAATCTAATTTTCTAAATATACATAAATAACAGCATAATCAGAAGACCAGAAACATATGCTTTATTTACCTTTCTTTACTCTGCAAAACCTCTAAATATTTTTAAATGCCAACAATTTAATATGCCCACTAAAAAAGAAATTTTTAAGAAAAAAATTCAAGTCAATTGGCAACTACAAGAGGGCTAAATTTTCTGAGAATAAGAAGAGTGGAGGATGTGTACAAATAGCCAAGAACTGGAGAATTTGTAGAGAACAGAATTAATTATTAACTGTCCAATAATTTTGTTTGCATAGAGAAGGATTTAAATATAAAAGTAACATATCTTAACCAGCAAATTAAGATTTCTCAGGACCTTCCTATCACTCTTATTTGAAAGTCTAATCAAATTGACATTGAAGTACCATTAATAAATACAATTCAGTGTTCTATAGTTTTATTTATGGAGACTTTTCACCTCCTTTGTTAAATTTATTCCCAGGTTTTATTTTGTTTTGTTTTGCTTTTTGTAGCTGTTGTAAATGGGACTGGCTTATTGATTTTTCTCAGCAGGGTCTTTATTGGTGTATATTAACACTACTTATTTTTGTATGTTGATTTTGTATCCTGCAAGTTGACTGAATTCATTTATCAAATCTAATAGTTTTTTGGTGAAGTCTTTAGATTTTCCAGATATAAGACTGTATCATTGGCAAATGAGGATAATTTGACTTGCTCTTTTCCAATTCGGATGCCTTTTATCTTGCCTGATTGTTCCGGGTAGGGCTTCCATTACTATGTTGAATAGGAATGGTGGAAGTGGGATCCTTGTCCTATTCCAGTTCTTAGGGGAAAGGCTTCCAACTTTTCTCCACTTAGCAAAGATGTTAGCTGTGTATTTGTCACATATAGGCTTTATTATTTTGAGGCATGTTCCTTCCTACCTAGTTTGTTGAGCAATTTTAATCATGAAGTGATGCTTAATTCTATAAAATGCTTCTTCAGTGTCTATTGAGGGGATGATCATATGATTTTCATCCTATTTATGTGATTTCACATCTATTGGTTTGCATATGTTGCACCATCCTTGCAACTTAAATCCTACTTGATTGTGATGTATTATCATTTTCCTGTGCTATTGAATTTGGCTTACTAGTATTTAGTTAAAGTTTTCTGTATCTATGTTCATCAGAGATACGGGTCTTTAGTTTTCCTTTTCTGTTGTGCCCTTGTCTGGTTTCGGTATCAGGATGATACTTGCTTTGTAGCATGAGTTAGGGAGAAATTCTTTCTTCCTGAATGTTTTGGAACAGTTTCAGTAGGACTGGCATTAGTTCTTTGTACATCTACTGGAACATTTTGATAGACATGAATAGAAATTTTTCAAAAAGACAACAAATTATGGCCAATAGCTATATGAAAAAATGCTTGGGGCTGGGTGTGATGATTTATGCCTATAATTCCAGCACTCTGGGAGGCTGAGGCAGGAGGCTCACTTGAGCTCAGGGGCTTCAGACCAGTCTCAGCAAGAGCAAGATTCCATCTCTACTAAAAATAGAAAAACTAGCTGGGCATTATGGCAAGCACCTGGAGTCTCATCTACTGGGGAGACTGAGAGAGAAGGATCACTTGAATCCAGGAGTTTGAGGTTGCTATAAGCCAGGCTGAGGCCATGCACTCTAACCTGGACAACAGAGTGAAACTCGTCTCAAAAAAAGAAAAGAAAAACTGCTCAACATCACTAATCGCCAGAGAAATGCAAATTAAAACCTCAATCAATGAGATATCACCTTATGCCAGCCAGAATAACTATTATTAAAAAGACCCAAAACAAATAACAAATGTTGGCATGCATATAGAGGAAGATTTCTTATACATTATTGATGGGAATATAAATTAATGCAACCTCTATGGAAAATGGCATGGAGAGTTCTCAAATAACTAAAACTAGAACTATCATTCAATCCATTGATCCCATTTCTGGGTAGCCATCCAAAGGAAAAGAAATCAGTATCTCTTAAGACGCCTGCACTCATATCTCTGTCGCAACACTACTCACATGAAAGAGACATGGAATCAACCATGGACAGAGATATGTCCATCAGTGGAGGAATGGATACCGAAAATATTTACACAACATACTACTACTCAGACATTAACAAAATGAAATTATATCTTTTGCAGCAAGATGGATGAAACTAGAGGTCATTAGCTTAGGTGAAACAATCCAGACATAGAAAATAAAAAATCACATGTTCTCACTTGTAAGTGGGTGCTAAAAAGTCTGTACGTACAGGCCCAGGGAGTGAAACAATGATAGTGGAGACTCCAAAGGTTGAGGGTGAGAGGGGGGTGGATGATGAAAAATTAGTTAATGGGTACAATGTACATTATTTGAGTGATGGATACCCCGAAAGCCTCGAGTTGAACACTACATAATCTATGCCTACAACAAAATGGCGCATGTACTTCATAAATTTTTACAAGTAAGTCAAATGAGGCCAGGTGCAGTGGCGCAGTCCTGTAATCCTAGCACTCTGAGAAGCAGAAATGGGTGGATTGCTAGAGCTCAGGAGTTCAAGACCAGCATGAGTAAGCAGGAGACCCTGTCTCTACTTTTAAAAAAATAGCCAGGCATTATGGCAGGTGCCCACAGTGCCAGGTACTTGAGAGGCTGAGGCAGGAGGATGGATCATTTTAGCCCAAGAATTTGAGGTTGCTACGAGCTAAGATTCCAGGACACTTTACTCGAGGTGACAGAGTGAGACTCTGTCTGAAAAGAAGAGTCAAACATAAACGTGGTTTCTTAAATAAATAAATCCATATAATACGTACAAATAGTTACACAACTTATAAACATGTTAAATGAGATTTTATGAGCAATTTCTCTCTCTCACAAAGGAATTATTAAACATCTTTAGGAAAATAATTATATTCAAGAAAATATCTTCCCATTTTTTCATAGTCCTCACTAAAATTCACCCTCAGAAATAGCGTTTTTTAACACTGAGTTGAGTCTTGGGGAGAAAGGAGAAACATTTACAGCAGAGAGAACAGCCTGAGAAAAGGCGTTGCTTCAGAAATCACCCAGCCATTTGGGAGCTCCCAAGCCATGTGGTTGGTGTAAGCTCCGAAGGAGGGTGGCTGGACGAGACAGGATTGAAGAGCTGAGCAGAGCTGAACTGGGAAGTCCAGTCTGAATTTGTCTGTAAGGTAGAAAAAAAGAAGTTGCATGGGAGGTAACTCTGAGCAGGAACAGAAGTGATCAAGGAAACATCAAAAAACTGCTGAGCAGGAATATGGGCCCAGAGAAATCAGTGAATCAAGAGATGCTAATTCCATAACCATGACAGTTACTTCCAACTACAGCAAAGAAAAAGCAAAGAAGTTGGTTAGGTTGATCTAAGGCTGAAATGCAGGGCCTGGCTGCCGCTGAGGAGTGGCAGTGAGGGTACCCTGACAATGCTGGCAAGAGTGGCTGCAGTGACCTACCACGGGAATAGGCTCCTTGCAAAGAAATCTTTTCTTATAGCATAGTTATGGTGTGGAAAGAAACCACAGAACAACATCTTTTCATTTAATGCACATCTGAAAGTGAAGAATGTGAGCATTTCTGTCTTTTACTCCTTAGAAGTGAACAGCACCAGAAACCAGACTTAGGCCAACCCTGTCACTAAGCTGCAAAGATAGACTTTTGCTCTTTAAATAATATTGTTATAGGGGAAGAGGAGCAACTGCATTGACTCAGGCTTTTGGATATGTTACAGCATCATTAATGTCAATTATTCCTTTTTTGGCTTAGTGAAAAATGAAGATGATATTTGATGTCTCAATATCCCATTCCAGTTTTATAGTTAATGAGTTACTGAGAAGGTTTTAAGTGTCTATAATTCTGTCTGTTTTTGTAATGTGAGCAAAAAGACAGTTTTTGAAATAGATTCATTTTTTACCATACATACAATAATGAAAGCAATGTATAATCTAATAAAGGCCTCCCTAGTATGTTCCCAATAAATGGGACCCTGCCAGGAATGCCTTCTCAAAATTTTCCTGTCAAATATTTTGGTAACTACATTAAGTTGCATTATATGTCTCAAAAATCTAAAGCCTATTCATCCCTTGTTAGAGAAACACATGGCTTCTTATGCTGACACTGACACTTCTTGCTAAAGCAGCAAATTATTTATTATGCTTGGCAATGTGGGATCTAATAGTGATTTCCACCAGTCATTACTAGTGTCAGTATAAAATAAAAACACATATGATAACAAGAGATGTCAATAGCTGATTAGCCTATCAAATGAAAAGAAGGTTGGGTGCAGTGGCTCATGCCTATAACTCCAACACTTTGGTAGGCCAGGGATTTGAGACCAGCCTGGAAAACATGGTGAGACCCTGTCTGTACAAAAACTAAACATAGAAGTTAGGTAGGTGCAGTGATGCACACCTAGGACAATGGGTAGACTGCTTGAGCCCTGAAATTGAGGGCCCAGTTGAGCCCATGGCACTCAAACCTGGGTAACAGAGCAAGACTTGGTCTCAAAAAAAAAAAAGAATTAAAAAAAGTTAAAAATTAAAATTAAAAATAAAATATAACTTTTAAAATTATTTAACTTAAAATGCATTTTATGGTGATATTTAATATTTAACCATAGTTTCTAGAAGTACTCGAAGGAATTATATAGTGACAGGCTCTAAAGTCCACAGATCATTCTTAAAACTGAAAATTCGCATCTTTGGATTACTGGCAAGAAATACAATTATTTTCAATCAACAAAAATATAAAAGAAAAATAGATGACCTTAAATTATTATATCTTTGGAACAAACTATGTTGAGGCATCTATCTCTCTTAGATCAAATTTTTAACCATGACAAACAGGCCTTAGAATTTTTAAACATTGTTTGCAGAATATTCTACCTACCAATAAGCTAATACAGTAAAATATGACTAATGAGAAAATGGAGGGCAACATGATTATGCATACTTTAAACATATTCCCGTTCTGTAAGGAAATCGCCAAAGCATGCTGAAAAGCTGTGTACCATGCAAGATGGGTTTCTCACCTCTCCCGACGGCATGCACCACGGATGGGCCAAACCCTCGGATCTGGAATCCAAGTCCATCCGCTGAATCTGGGATTTTCACTGTCCTAAAAACAATCAAAAAATAAGGTAAGAGGAATTTTTAAATCCACCATGGGTTAAAACAATAATTATCCACACTTAGATGCACTCCTTCAATAAATCGATATGGAGGGTCTATCATGTGAAAGACAATTTGAGCTAGAAGCCTCTAGAGATAAACAGGGTCCCTACCCTCAGAAAGGCACACAGCAGGCGTGCAATACAGAGTTTCCAAATTGAACATTGTAATCTCATGGCACGTCCTGGGAAAGGAACTTTCATAACGTTATTGGGGTAAGAAGCAATTAAACAGTTTATGGTAAACACAAATGGTGAGCCCGCTGTTAGGATTCAGAGAAATCTAGCTTTGAATTTTCACGTGCTCATTTTGTAAATGGATGACTTGGACAAACTCTTTAACTTCTCTGACACAGGAAGTTTCACAGAATGACAATGCTATTAAAACTTATCTTGCAGAGTATCAGTGGGGATTAAATGGGATACCATTGGTAAATTACCCTGTAGCATCCTACCAGCAATGAAGCTACTTAGCAAAATGAAAGTAAAGTCATTAGTTTACTGTTACAAAAAAGAATGAGTACCTTGAGAAACTTCTTCATAAAAGTTAATATAAAAGAAACACAGAGTTAATATACTTCCACCTGTTGGGAACTTTATCAAAGGACAACAACAAAGACCTGGTTTTAAAGAACAGACGTGTCTATCACTGCATCAAAATATTTTCAGAAAATGATTACCTTTGGTATTTATGCAGTGAAGTTTAAAAAGAATAATACATCAGAAGACAATTTTGGAATAAAAGAAGAAATATTTCCAATGAACCTACATAAAATGTTTTCTAAAAAGATGAAGGGAAGGGAACCTTGCGTGAGCTGTCATGGCAAACCAGTGAGGGGTGTTCAGTTAATCATTAAGATACTCCACAGGAGGAAGCCAGAAATCAGACAGCAACGATGAAGACGAGGCAGAACATCGCACCAATAAAAAGGAGTGCAATCGATCCCAGGAGACAGTAAAAACAAATGAACACAAGGCAATAAACTTTGAACAGCACTCATGATCAAGGAAAAAAACTGTTTCCCGAAAGATTAATTAATCATGAAACAAATGTCAGCAGCACGTCAAGGGCGTGCTGACGGAGTCTGAGGACAGATGCCGCAAGATCTACGGGCAGCTTATGAACAGCTGGAGACTTTGGAGCAAGACTGTGAGCCTCGTACACCTGAGAAAAGCCAAGGACTGAGCTGAGGTCCAAAGGCAGAGGCTGACTACAAACCTCAAATACAGAGTCGGGAAAAGGCATTTGGGAAAAGCAAACTGTTCCTGGGGACCTTGAAAGTATTATTGTCAATTAGGTTCTAAGCTATGAAATGATCTGTATATACGTGGAATAGAAGTCAAAGTGACTTTTCCTTTATCCTTAATTAAATACCTTTATCCTAAAGTGAATACCTTAAGTATTCATTCCCTTGGAATTGCTCATAGTGAACAGTGTCGGTCAAGGACACACTTGAAAGTGAAAGATAACTGATTAAGAGAAAAAGGGAATAAATAACATATTCTGGTAAGCCTAAAACAAAAACAGAGGCAGTCCATGCTTCTAGGTATCATGAATGAGACTTCACGTTTGCTCAAGTCACTTAGAGTTTTTGGGTCATAGTGAATTACTGCTACTTTTGGATTATAAGAAATTCATATGGTCTCTTAGCTCTTACTGAGCCAGGTTTTTCTATCCTTCTAATGTTGCAATGGAAGGTTGACCCTACTCTAATCTTCAAAAGAATTACTATTTATTTTTCTTAAAAATTGTACAAAACACCATAAGATGCCCTTTGGTCAAAATGTCAGAACTCTACCAATAAAATGACTTTCAGAGAACGTGTTTCCCTGGTGGGAACACGATCTTGCTTATTAAAACAAGAATTAAATTTGTGCAAGAGGAAAGCTCTATTTCCTACAGAAAAAAAGCATGCTAAATTATCTGCTACAAAGCCTTCTGAAAAATCCCTTGATGTTATCAAATATAAAATATAGCTACAATCAAAAGAAAATTCTTTTGTTTTTACCCCTTACATTTTTGCCTTTTTCCCTCAAAACATGGTACTACTTAACACATCTTAAGTGGGGGCGGTCAGGGACTGAGCTCACACATGTTTTTTTTGGTATATTCATTTATACCAGGAAAACAGAACTTAGAAAAACCAAAGACAAGTGGGGTCAGGCCCTAATCCCTCATTGGTATGCTACTGTTAAATTTCAAGAAGCTTATAAGAAAACGTGAGAGTGATTTATAGGACTCATACTTCAGAATGACATAAGGGAATGGTTATAAATTTCAAACAAATTAAAAAGAAAAATGAGCGTGCCATCTTCAAAAAGGAAATTTAAATACAATGAAAATATGTTCTAAAGTGATAAAGACAAGACTATGCAAAATGAAATGAGAAAACAGGTAAAAACATCATACACAACATCACTAGAATATGTACCATGTGCTGGACACTTTGCTAAGGATAGTTACAAACCCAGCTTTACTTAGTGCTCGTCACAGCATCGTGTCACAGGCATTCATGCCCATTTCATGGATGAGAATGTTGAGGTAAGACTCTTAACTAGCAGATGGCAGAAGAGAGCCTTGAACCTGTAATCTAGGATTCTAGACACAGGGCAACAAAGACTGAGAGAAGGGTCAGAAAACAGATTCCAACTCTGCTCATGCAGCAATTAACTCCAGGACTGAGGATTTGAAGTTGACAGCCTCAATATCTTCTAACTGTTAAAACATCTATAATCAGCTGGACTGGTACTTGTAGGTTAAAACAGGGTGCCCTGGGAGAGCCTAACGATCGCTTATTCCTTTAAGTGTCCTCCAAGCAGCAGGAGGTACGCAACCAGATGGCCTTATCCTAGGCACAGCTGGAAGGCGAGGAAGAGACCATAATTAGATTTAGAAGGAAGACTGTTGTGTGGTTCTTTGCTGCTCTCTAGCCCAGTCTTCCTAACTTAGAAACTTTTTTTTTGAGACAGAGTCTCACTCTGTCACCCTCCGTAGAGTGCTGTAGCATCACAGCTCACAGCAACCTCCAACTCTTGGGCTTAAGCAATTCTCTTGCCTTAGCCCCCCAAGTAGCTGGGACTACAGGTGGTCGCCACAACACCCAGCTATTTTTTATTGCAGTTGTCATTGTTGTTTTAGCAGGCCTGGGCCAGGTTTAAACCTGTCAGCCTCAGTGTAGGTGGCTGGCACCATAACCACTGTGCTACAGGTGCTGAGCCCTAACTGAGAAACTTAGTTCATTCTTTGAGACCAATTGGTAAGTTGCTAGTCCAGGGTGTCCCAAAGGTCCCCCCTAAAGTCGTTGTATGTAGGGAAAATGGGAAATTGTAGCTAAATGCACCTTTATTTACAAAACATTCATTACAAAATTTTACAATTTAAAATAACAGTTATTTATGAGTGATATGAAAAAAATGTACTCCTTTAGAAAAATTGTACTAAGTTTTCTATACTAAACATGAACTTTTTCTAATCACAGGTAGATGAAAGATACAAATAGACATATCACTAAATACACACAAGCATGGAGCGTCTTCTAGTTTTCATTCTGTCTCATCTGAGCATTTAATTATAGACGGTATCTAATAGCACCCATTCTTATTGTAGCTAAATGTCAAGATGTACAGCTCATCATTCTCAAGTGCTGAAAGAGTTTTCTTCATTCCCAGTGAAAACTCAACCCAATCAGCCCAGGAAAATTTAAGCAGCAAAGGAAAAGCATTATTTCTACTGAAACTCTCCGATCTGGGTAACAAGCATTTCATCATCATTTCATCAATGGAGTTTCCCTCCACCATCTGAAGAGCGGTATTAGTGACGGTGGTGAAGCACGACTGTTCCAAGCAATGAGATGCTCAATTCTGAACACTTAGTTAACTTTTCTATTTTACTCATCTCTATAATTTTTGAATCTCACATAAATCATACAACTTACTCCCGGGGCTTCGTGCTCACAAGGACCCGTAGAGGCTTTCTGCTGTTCAAGCACGATTTCAGGAAGCAATCCACTTCGTTAAAAGGTCTCATAAAAACTAGATCACCATTAATAGCAAAAATCTTTTTCCCAACTTCCATGCCAGCCATCTGTGAGAGAAATTGCAAAGACAACTCAAATTATATTTTAATAAGGAATCTAGTTTTTTCAGAAAATTAGAATCCGCAAAGTTTTAGAGCTGATGGATTTTGACATGTTAACATATCTGCAATGCTTTTATACACATTCATAGACCAACTGAGGATGAGATAATACACTAACCATTCCCTTGGACCTAGTTTTAAATCTGATCACATAGCCTTACTGAAATTCCACGTGCCCCCTTTATTCTCCTTCTGTAACCATTTTCTTCTATTTCAAATTTCTTTGTCTCATTTCATTCTTTTAATTCTAGGCAAAACCCAGGTTAATATTTTTTTTTACTATGTTTTCCATCTGTACCCAGTTATCTCAGAAAGTTTCTTCTGCTGCATATACACTGATGACACCCAAATAAGCTTCTCTTGCCTGAACATGGCACAAGTGTTTCTAGTTGAAGGGGGTGAGGGAGCAGGTTAGAATCAAAGAAGAGTGCCCTGCTCAGCACAGAGGAGTCAACAGTGCAAGGCCCTGACAAGGGGACACGGAAGACATTGTACCTCCATGACAAGCAGGCCACTCTTTATAAGCAGCCTATAAACTACCTGCTGCTTTGGTTGCCAAGTAAATGATGACAACCCTGGAGAGGGCACCCTCTCAGGGGCATGATCAGATGAAACTGTGCTCCAAGACCATCCTCTGAAAAGGCTTGGGAGAGACTTTCCTTTTCATAGACAGTTACTAATAAATGATCACTTGTTGGTCAGGTCCACTAACAGGGTATGAGTTACCCCAAGTTATTTTGTTTGAAAGTAGTGTGCTATACATAAAGCTTTGTCTTGTAGGAATCTGTGTTTTGGAAAAAACAGATGCCTCGGGCATTAGCAGATACAGGATGGGTGCCAGTTTACTACCAACTTTAAACAGATTCAAAGTTGAATGCTGCTTAATGAATTCCCACCTTCTTCCTTAAAGATGTAAATATCAAGAGTTTGCTTGAGTTAGATGAAGCATCTGAGAAGCCAGGCCGCAAGGTGATATACTTGGGATAGAGCACTGGAAAGCAATCTCTGTGTTCATCGCATTCCCAGAGTCTAGAACACTGCCTAACATGCAGGAGGTGTGAAGTAACTATTTCTGGATGAATGAGTGCAGGATGAGGGGATTCCTTTGTTTTAAGGGTTGGTGAAGTAGGTTGGCATGGTAGCTCACATCTGTAATCCTCGTACTCTGGGAGGCCGAGGCAGGTGGACTGCTTCAGCTTGCAGGTTGGAGACCAGCCTGAGCAAGGGCAAGACCCTGTCTCTAATAACTAGCTGGGCCTTGTGACAGGGGCCTTTAGTCCCAGCTACTCAGAAAGCTGAGGCAAGAGAATTGCTTAAGCCAAAGAGTGTCAGGTTGCTGTGAGCTGTGACACCACAGTACTCTACCCAGAGCAACTGAGTGAGACTCTGTCTCAAAAAAAAAGCTAGTGAAGTGAAAGAATGCCGATCAGCGTTAATCCAAAGAGAAAATAAGGCAAAGCATCGAAGTTATATTGATATAAAAGATAGTCAAAGGTGATAGGAAAACAGAAGCCACAGGCCTTGATTGAAAGGAAGAACCATCTTCCAAGGTAATACAATCCTACCCCATGCAGCCCTTAATTCTAGGCAGGACTCTGATGACAGAAGCTCCAGAAACAAAGAATGAGCCACTTGGCCTCCTGGGGGGTGGGGGGGGAGGGTGGATAGGAGTGGTAAGAAGTTTACAGCTGTAGATCTTTAGCTTATCCCCGCCTGCCCCACAATCAACCCTGACTGCCCAAACTTGGACGCAGCGGCCACAAATCCCAAGAGTACTTGGTAGGACCTCAGAGTAAGATTATCCAGAAACATTGTCTTTAATAAAGATAATTTCAAGGTCGATTACCTTTCAAGGGTGACTTCAATGTGTTCGAATTTCTACATTTGTATGACAACAAATTGAAATAAAAATGCTAATTTACATTACCTCAGCATTAGACCCCTTTTCTACCAATTTGATTATTGGAACTTTGTTTTTGTCTTCTAGCCCAAAGCCATAGCTGCCTTCATTAGATTTAATCTGAAATGCAAAATATTAACAATATTGATAAAGCAACTATGAAAAAAGTTCCAAATCAAACGGAATGAAGTAATAAAACACATCACTATCAAACATGTTTACGCAATCTCCTGCTGATGCCTACTTGAGAAGAAAACTTATATAACACATTAATAAACTTACCAATAATGATTTGGCTATAAGATTTTCTACAACTTTTAAATCATGTTTCATGAGTCGGTGTTTCATATTTGATCCTTCCATTTCCTCATCCGAAAAAAACCGGAAAAGTAGAGGTTCATCTTTGAATTCACTTTTTTCAAGGACTACGGAAGCAGAGAGATTCGAATTGTTTAGTTAATCCAAAAATCAAACTCTTTTTCTATACCAAGAGACATTTAGTAAATTAATCCCTGTCCCCATGACTTTCTACTCCTACAAGAAGTTACACTTACAAGTATCCCTAAGATATTTTTTTCTGCTTATTTCCATAATTCAAGCCAATGTTTCCTTTAAATTACTGTCACCCAAAGGAGTTTGGATTTTTTAAGTATGTAGTATTTTTTTACTGTTAACTTTTTGTATTTAATCAGGCCTGTCCCTTCCCAGATTAAAATTCAAATTTAAATAAAAGATTATAATGTGTCCAAAAATGCCCCAACCCAAAATATATAAGCCTATAGTGTTTTCAACTTGTAGTAAATATATTAAGCATGTTTTCAATATCCTACACAATTATGGGAAAATTCAAATGAGTTACGTGTTGCCTTTCTGTGTGTGAGCAATTTCCATTGTGGTCACTTTGCTCCAATACTTCAACCAGAAATATGTCTTCTGGGGGAAATGTGATTTTAGTTTCCACGAATTCCTAGTTCTTTTCATTGTAAAAGCAATATTCTCAAATAACCTCAATGCAGAAAAGATCTGGTTTTTCTCCTTTATCTGAATGTTAATACTTCTCCCTGAAGCCCCTAAAATTCCTGGCATATGTAAAGTTTATATTTTGCTAGTGTTTTTAAAAATAAGGCTAAATACTGAAAAGAAGAATTTGTATTGAGTGAAATCCCGACAGCTGTTGAGATACTTTAAAAGAGAAATTTTCTCTATTTCTTATTCATCTGTCCTTTGCACCTTAAAGTGTACTTGTGGAGACAGACGGATTTACTGAACCAGCAAAAAAGGGAAGACAGTGATCCCAGGGTACAGTAGAAACAGTTAAGTTTTGTGATGAGACAGGCCTGAGTTAAAATTCCAGATCTGGGGCCAGGCACCACGGCTCATGCCTATAATCTTAGCACTCAGGGAGACCGAGGCAGGTGGATGACCTGAGCTCAGGAGTTCAAGATCAGCCTGAGCAAGAAAGAGAGACCCTATCTATATGTAAAAAAATAAAAATAAAAATAAATAGAAAAACTACCTGGGTGTTGTGGTGGGCCCCTGTAGTCCCCACTATAGGGAGACTAAGGCAAAAGGATTGCTTAACCCCAAGAGTCAAGAGTTTGAGGTTGCTGTGAGCTATGATGACACCACGGCACTCTACCTAGGGCAAAGAGTGGGGGAAAAAAAAAAGAAGTTCAGGTCTGGGACTAATTATGAATGTGCGTTGAGAAAGTTACTTCAACCCTCTGATCTTCAGTTTCCTCATCTGTAAAATGGGAGCACTAAAACTTCCTTTGTAATGTTGCATAACGTGAAATAATAAGTATAAATAACTTAGCACACAGCAAGCAATCAAAAAGGCCAACTATTTTATTTCATTATTTTTACAAACAGTTGTTGCCCAAACAGCTGAATGTATTGATGTCTGGATGGAAGACTGGCTGGCAACATGAAGTGGCAAAGAAATTGTCAACCACAAATTAAAAAGCACCAGAAGCTACAGCTGACAATAGAAATAAGAATATATTTCAGAATGGGTCACTGATCCAAGCAGCCCACCATGAACCTATGGCAAGACCCACCATCTTGATGGTTCAGCTCTAAATGTAGCACTAACTGGCCCACTGGCCTAAGAAGAACTAAACAATGAAATATATCTGTACACTTCCAGGGTAAAATAGCCCTACCATGGTGCATAAATCCATTGTCACAGAGTCCAACGCCAAATATCATTGCCTCTTCTCTGGTACGGCAATCCCCCTGTTAGCCAAAAAAGCACTGGGTGAGTTAACAGCCTGCCTGTTAACAAAAGCTTTGTTGCATCTTTATTACATTCGACGGTCCCAGCACTACATTCAGACAAAGACTGCATTGCTTTATAAGACAGGATGCATCTAATTTTTAAAAAACATCCAATTAATGAGGAAAATATTTTCTTCTTATATTAAATAAAAAATAAATATTGAAAATATATAAGTAACAAAAATATATTGTTGGTATAAATGATGCCTTTGTGTTATTTCTTAGATCCTGTTCCTGTAAATTGACAACACACTAAATAAAGGTAAGAAAAATCATTGTGTATGAGCTAGGCTTCCCTTCCACCAAAGGGCCTTGCCCTTTAACAGTTTAAGAAGCTCATTTTTTCCTAGTTTAATCTTTGAGAACTGCTGAAATACCAAATCTATCCTCTTTTCTTTTTGGCTTCTATTCCAATTCTATTGTCAACACCCTTATCTGGTGTTTCTTCATCGCTCTTCCAAATCACTGTAATTTTTTTCTAGACTCTCACATATGCTGTTATAGTATTAAACGTTCTTACAAAGAAATTTCATGTCTCAAAATGTTAAATAGACTTTTCTTTTATAACCATAACATATCAAAACTCTCCACGGCCCTTTTAAGACTATCCATGCCTCAGTTTTATTCTGCCTCTCCAGATTCACTTTCCAAAGCTGAATAGCTACATTTTGTGCTCTAGTCAACATGGCCTGTCTACTATTGCCTGAGCTCTCTGTGCTCATTTTCACACTTATTCCTACCTACAATGCCCTTCTCCTTATCCTCCATCCATTTAAATTCCACTCATCCATCTAGAGAGAACCAAGAGAAGGCCTGCCTCAGGCTGTGCCAACTCCAACCCTCACTAATCCCCCTGTTAACTTCCCAAGAATTTACAATCTATAACTTCAGGCTATACACCTGGCCTTCTTCAAAATTATAGCTGTTTTATAATATTTATGCATTCATTTAAAAAGATAAGTATTTTTCCCATTTATTGTGCCAACTGATAGAGATAAAATATTAAAGCACTCAAACACAAAACACTTCCTTGCCTTCAAGTAATTCAAATCTAGTGTAGGATTTGGTCACTTAAAATGCGGTATTTTGGAAGTACCATTGTCCAATTTAGTCAATATTCCCAATCAGGCAGGGATACTCAGGGAACTGAGACCACAGGAGATGACCTTGTGTTCAGGATAGAGGACCTCGTAATCCTTCCTGGGGAAGAATTGGGGCAGAATCTAAAGGGTATAAAAATTAGCCCAATTGACTAATGTCCCATAACTACTTCCTGCCTTATTTATTTCAAACATCAAAGCATGTTTTATACGTTAAGCTTACAATAAAGGCTTGTTCAATAAATATTGAAATCTGATTGCTTTCAGATTATTCAAATGATTTACTGGCCAGACTAATATTACACTGAACATAATGGCGTAAAAAATATGGTCTAAAATACTTTGATATCTCTATGCCTTTTAAAAACCCTTCTTGTGCCATGTAGGCCTGGTGAGCATTAACAACAACAAAAACAGAAATAAAAGCACAATAAAAATGCTTGCATGTGAAGAAGTAAGGCACTATTTAACTATAAAAAGATATGTGGCCCATGTATGTGCCACAATTCACATGATTTAAAAATTGCTTTAGAAGAACATTAATGCATTTGTCAAATAGTTAACTCTATAGAATAAATTATTTTATTATAAATTATTATACTAGAAGATGCATATTAGTGGGTGAAAAATATATACACAAAAAACAACAGTCATTATGTTTTCTAAGATAGAAGATATTACAGAGTAAGAGAAAAACTACAGGGATCTAGATTATATCTCAATCATACAGGAGCCAGCACTTCACTGTGTCCCCTAGAGCTGTCCCAATCAGTTCAGTGTCCTGGTAAATATTGAAATTATCATCACTGGACAGTCTTAGTGGAAAGAGACCCTATTTTGTAAGTAATCTCGTCTTCCTATTAAATTAAGAGTTCTCCTGTCCTCACATTACTATGTCTCCCTTTCCAAGGCAGTGCACGTGGTTCTAATCTGAAGCTAAGCAGAGTTAATTATGTCTGATGCTTAGATTTGCATATTTTGCCACAGCAGAATCATAAAGTTTCAGAGACAGAAAAGAGATGACACGTATAGTCATTCCAGTAATGACTATACTTATCATTGTGACTTGTCCAAGTTTACATAAACTAATTATTAGCAGAGCTGGCATCAGATACCAGATCGTCTGAGTTCCAGTCCGGTGTAGTTTCTATGTCTACATCGTCATAATAGACCACTAAGAAAACTGAAGAAAAATATAATTGCAACTTGGCCTAGTTTTTGAGCAATTTATTCTATTCTTCTAATGCTCATCCTTGGAAAGTAAAAATGCCAAAAATGAAAGTAGATAACTGACTTCCTGAGTTAAATCTTAATATGTTTATTCGGCACTAGCTTTGGCTTCAAATAAGCTTTTTAAATTTTCTCACATCATAGAATGTCATAAAAGTTCATAAAATTTCTATAACAGCATAATTTCTATGTGAAATTCCAACACCGGTACTGAACACAGAACTGATTCCAATGAGACACATTGACCGGCGTGTTCTAAAAGACTCTAACACTGGGAAAGCCACCGAAAGCATAAAACAGCATTTCATCTAACGGTAATTATTTAGTTTCACTTAAAATCATAACTTCTGTATTAGTATTCATAACAAATTTAAGTGCTATACAATACAAAAATACGTGTTCCTTGAGCATTTCAGGAATATTAAACAATTGAAATGTATGTGCACAGAAAACACAAATATGGATTAAAGATTAATAAGTGAAACAAAAACAGGCATTTTACCATGAATTAGCAACCATTACCTACTTGCAACAAAGAAAGCAAGCCACTTTCTTTAAGAACAAAAAGGTATAACTGCTTATGAAACTGCCTCAAATATCTTCACATAATGACTTTTGTTTTAAATGAGGGATATCCCCTCCACCAAAATAGTTAAGTTAAATTAGATCTGTTTTCTAAACATTTCTTTAATCAGTGAAAAACATTTGCTCATTTATTATTTGATCTAGTATAAAAAACATTAAAATAAACTTGTGTTTGGATGGGCTGGATGCCCCAATTTGTTTCACATATAAGCAAATAACCTCTCAGTTCCAGCTGTCACCATCCAAATACTGAAAAGCAGCTCAGTAGAAATAACAATAAATTATGTACCTTCCTATTTCAAATGTATGCAGATGGCTAGTACAGCTCCTTTTATCAAAGCACAATTATTTTCTAACAGAGAAAAAAAAGCATAAGTAAATTATAATAACACGCTAGGACTAATTACATACTTTAAAAAATAAATTAGTGAAGACACACACATAAATTTTAGTGTATGAGCATAGCTATTCTTCAGTGATACTCAAATGTTGCTTAGGGCTTTTTGATAGATCTCAGCCAATATTTTAAAAATAGGAACATCTTCCTTTTGAAAGGTAAGATAGCATAAAGGCCAAGTTTGAGAACTCTGAAGTCAGTTTATCTAGATTCAAATCCTAACTCTCAAACACTTTAACTGTTTGAACTTGATCAAGTGCCTCATTTGTTAGCAGATGATAACTTTTAGAAAGTATCTAATTCACACGAAGTTTAAAGTGGCAGTGAGTGAAACTCAGCAACATCCGAATGTGTAATTTACCTGTGCAATTAGCCAGTCTATTAGTTTGTTGGCCATGACCACCGATTTGTAGGTCCTTAAATGGTAATCTTTATCTCTGTAAAGTGGAAACAAAAATAAAAATGTCAAGCAAAGGCATAGATGAGCACAGGGAAATACTTCTGTTTAGTATGAGTGCACGACAGAAAAGTTTACCGCTGTAATCTGAATCGACTGACCAAATTCTATGCAAATAAAAGAGGTTGACAAAACACGCATAACACCTGAAAAAACCTCATAAAAGAAGAAGAGACCTACAATGAAACCAAAACAAGACATTTCTTCTTTTACATTTTCTTATATCCTTATGTTATCTGGTAATAATTTAGCTAGAAATACAGTTAAGTTCCTCCTTAAGTTCATGGATAGACTGCAACTTTAAGAGAAATGACCTAATGTCTAACAACACCAATGTTACCGTAGGCTAATTGATGTAAACAAGTGTCAAATTCCTACAGCACACAGTGCGTCATTTTGCTTAAAGTCTCAGTTTCCAAGAACCTTTCCACAATGGTAAGTGAGGAATTAACTGCACAACATCCTTAATAAAAGAATAATAAAATAGAATTTCTTACATTATGGTGGAGTCTACTAAAAAAATCTCTGCAGAGCAACACCTTTTATTCCTGCTACTGAATTTTCCGGGAAGGCTGGAATTACATAGTGTTATTCACATGGCTTTGCAGTAGTGGAAAACAGTCAAGTCTGTCTGGAAGTAGGCACACGGAGAACTTGCTATTCCTTTCGTCTGACCAGGGCACAGACATCGTGACATCATATCCCCAGGGAACCACGGTGATCACCTAGCTCTCCCCATCAAACTCTACATTCAACAGACTTCCCAAGACTGAGAAATCATTCAAAGTTCCCAACCAAGTCTCAAGATCAGAGCTGGACCCCAAGGGTGAAACTCTACAGTAGAATCCCTGAAGGCTGACCACCTCTAGGACTGTAACAAACTGGTCAACCTAAGGACCTCATCACGGTTTCCAAAAACATCAACAAAGAGAAAAAGCCTGGTCTATTATAAACTACATATGGGCCTGCAGTTCCTGATGTTAAGTAATTTTTCTTTTTACAAGCTGAGTCAACACAGGGAACTAGGCCTACTGTACTGAAACATACATCTGGTGCATATTCGGTCTATGAAAACTGGGTCAACTTCAGGAGGTAGTCAATGTAGGGAGGTGGTCACCTATGGAGGTTGTACTCTAATTCATTTATTTTTCAAGCCTGGATCAAATGGGAATGAAAAGAATGACTCTTTTTAAAATGTGAAAAAATCCAAACTACAAAAAATTTGAAGTGCCCAGTGGTTACTAGCTGTCCTTTAGCTTCTGTTGGTAATTTACAATTAAATACTTACATCATTTGTACTTACTTCCATGAAAAAACTCCCTGAAAAAGGATTGAAATTTCTGAGATTTCAATAACAAGTAAACTGGGTTAACCACTAATCAACAACCCTTTTATTTTATCTTTTAAATCTATTTCAATGTTTGTGGCACCTCATCACGGTTTCCAAAAACATCAACAAGAAGAAAAAGCCTGGTCTATTATAAACTACATATGGGCCTGCAGTTCCTGATGTTAAGTAATTTTTCTTTTTACAAGCTGAGTTCACACATATTAAAAGCATGAGTATCATGCATTCCATCTGCTTCATGGTTTTTTCCCCATAAATTTCGCCTCAACAACTCATAAACAATTGTTATTTCTAGCCAAAGAACAATTCCTTCTTATCAGCTCTTAACAGATGCAATTTTCCTCATTTAAAAAAAAAAAGCTCATATAGCTAAAACACATTTTGATAACACATTTTTGCGCATGAGAAACCAACATATATACAACTGACATGGAGACTCCAACCATTATCAGTCTGTATTGTTTAGCAAACAAAAGCCATTTAAGTACATAGTTGCTATTAAGTATTTGGCACTGAGTTATCCAAAATATTTGCAGGGTATCAGGGACTGGATTATGTCAGAGTCAACAAGTACTCTTTCCCACATCTTTCTACTTTATGAAGTCTACAACAGTAGATTGATAGGACACTTTCGGGAGATCCTGTTCTCTCCTCCAGGACCTGTAAGCAGTATGTGTTCTGTACATGTGCCTTCCAAAACACTCAGCAACATCTGGAATCTTTTTTTCTAAGCTGTGCATTTTTTTTGGAATTACAAACCTGAATGAAAAATAGAAACGCTATACGCACTACCCATTTGGAGTTTATAGCCACGATAGAAAAGTATCTTTATTTAATTTTAAAATGGAATAGGCCTTTTTTGTTCTGAGAATATGATTTGCTCAATGAACTCTGAATAATTTCTGGCCATCTGAAATTAGTTTAACATTCTATCAGTTAAGGTATATCAGGGTATATTACGAAAGTACCATAATTTCCTGAAGATCTACTTCATTGGATTCACAATGCAAACCTCAAAGTTTTCCACTATCTTTCTAAAGAGATAATTGGAAAACTAATCCTAAACTCTAAAGAAAAAAGGAAAGGTATAAATCTTTACAAGGGAAAACACGATAGAGACTAAGATAATAAAACTATGTTCATTAACTTCAAAATCATTCTGAATTTTCAAGTACAAAGTTGTTTCTTTGGAGAAAAGACCGTTAGGAGGAAATATCATGAAATAACATGCATATCCACTATTTGATCACACAGTTTAATTTAAAAATTAATATACACTTGTATATTAATCATGATGGTAAGTACTAGGAGTTAATATTTCCCAAATCGTTTCCCACTCAGTCGTTTTGGATTCTTTCATTACCAAGTCTATAATTTACTATGAATTAAGGGGAAAACAACTTTAGAAATCAAAATAAAAAGAGTGAAAGACACTATAATTATAAGCTTATGAAAATTTAGGGAGTTTTAAAATAAATTATTACTTAAAATAATATTTAAAGTAAAATTTTCACCTTTGGAAGAAAAACAAAATAAGCCAGTAAGTTCTAGATGCATAATATTCACCTAAGACACAATATAAATTTTTGCATTTAACTTCCCCGTAACTTAAAAACCAGACTCACCTTATCACTGGAGTAAACAGACTATGAAGACGACAATATAATCTTACACCCTATGTAAAATAAAGATATGACAAAAGCAAGTAAGATCACCCCAAAGACATATCAATGACATTTGAAATAATAGCTAACATTCTGGAATTATTATACGATCTCAACCAATTTAAAAATTATTCAAATGTTACATTTTATCATAAAAAATAGTATGAGTTAAATCATTAAAGAATAGGATTAAATTGTGCTATGAATGTCTCATATATATAAAACACATACAAAGGCTTCTCTAAATTTTTAATATAAAATTAACATAAACTAGACAGAAAATAAACCTATATAATAATACATATGTAATACTTGTTCATCATAGATCAACATAAATTTTGTCAAGTGTATTAAAAAACCAATATGACATTTACTTTATATATTTGTATTTTTAATGTGTTGCTGCCAATAAATCAGTTTTCAATGAATATTAAACTTCTGAGTGTCACAATAGCACTGCTTCCATTTAGAACTAAGAGAAAAAAATAGACAATCTAATATTAGAATATTAAAATTCCAAAAAGAAAGAAAGAGCCTTGTTTTCATATATAATTTAAGAATTTGCTACACTAGGAAAGTGTTTTAAGTCTCTCAGCTGCTTTCTGTTTTTCTGAAGAACTACATGAGTTCTACTGTTGAAGAGGTTTTGAGAGAGGTCATTACCTTTGAAATTACATCCTGCATCTCATTTCTTGGGTAAAATGTCCCATCATCATAGCGAAATCTATATAACATCTGTTCTGGTTTGAACTGATGTTTGTCAGTAACTATGAACATAGAAACAATATATTTAAAAAATGACAATCTAAAAAGTAACATACAAAAAACAAATAAATTTATTAAATATATATTCCCAAATACGGAAGCTATTAATTTCACAAAAAGCTTTTGCTTTTCTAACATACATGCCAATCTTGTATTTTAACAGACAAGATATTATTATTTGATAAATTTACAATCTCCGTATAATGCTTTGAGAACTACATTGAGGTTAGCAACATTCAGTTGGCATTATACACACACACACACACACACACGCATGCATAAATAGACATAGACAGTATATATTTATATTTATGAGTTTATTTTTTCCATATTTTCACAATATCACAGCTGAACAGAAAGTGTTTGTCAAGAAGAAGATACTCAAATTAGTGAATTGTGATTTGATTTTCAGCCCTAGAAATGAATTTTAGCATTTATCTGGTTCATCTCACTGTGATCAGTCCAAGACCACACATACATACACCAATCTTGACCATCATCCTGTGTTTAGACCTACAGCCAGTGTAGATTAAGTAAATTCAGTATCTGATTCCAAAATTTTAACAGTTCTTATGCTGGTAAATGCTTTTCTTATATATCATTTAAGATTTTATTTCTCAGTGGAAAATAAGAATGGTTATTCTTCATTACTGTCCTTAAGATAAGAATTTCTTATTCAGAAAGACTCATTTCCAGGACCTGCCTGCCTCATTGGTGAATTCTACCAAACATTTAAAGAAGAATTAATGCTAATACTTCTCAAACTCTTCCAAAAAGCTGAAAAGCAGGGAACAAAGTCATTTTACGAGGCCAAACATGGATCTACAGAAAAAAAAAAAAATTACAGACCAATATTCCTGATGAACATAGATGCTAAAATCCTCCACAAAATACAATCAAATGAAATTCAACAGTACATATTAAAAGGCTCATACACCTTGATCAGGTGGGAATTACCCTTGGGATATAAGGATAGCTCAGCACATGAAAATTGGTAAATATGATACACAACATTAACAGAATGAGGGATGAAAATCATATGATGACTTCAATAGATGCAGAAAAAGCATCTGACAAAATTCAACATCCTTTCATAATAAAGTTCTCAACCAATTTGGTATAGAAGGGATATAGCTCAACATAATAAAGACCATCCATGGCAAGCCCACAGCTAACACCACATTTAACAGTGAAAAGTGCTTTTTCTCTATGATCAGAACAAGGTAAAGATGCCCACTCTTATCCCTTGTATTCAATATAGGGCTGGAAATTTCCAGCTAAAGCAATTAGGCAAGAATAGAAATAAAAGGTATCCAAATCGGAAGGAAGTAAAATTGTCTCTGTTGGCAGATGGCATCATTTATATATAGAAAACCCCCAAATGCCAAAACTATTAGAGCAAAATAATTCAATAAAGTTGTGGGAAACTAAGTCAAAACACAAAAACCAGTAGTGTTTCTGTACACTAACATAAACTATTTGAAAACAAAATTAAGAAAATGATCTCATTTACAATAGCATCAAAAAATGAAGTAAAAGATTTAGAAATAAATTTATTCAAGGAGGTGAAAGAGCTGTACATTAAAAACTATAAAACACTGATGAAAGAAATTAAAGAATATAAAAATAAATGAAAAGATATCCCATGTTAATGCCTTGGAGGAATATTGTTAAAATGTCCATACTACCCAAGGCAATCTACAGATCCAATGCAATTCTCATCAAAATTCCTAAGAAATTTTTCATAGTAATAAAACAAACAGTTCTAAAATCTATGTGGAACCACAAAAACCCCTGATAACCTAAGCAATCTGGAGCAAAAGAAACAAAGCTGAAAATCTACTACAAAGCTACAATAACCAAAACAGCACGGTACTGGCACAAAAGTGGACATATAAATCAATGGGACAGAACAGAGATCCCAGAAGTAAATCAATGTATTATGTTCAGCTGATCTTCCACAAAGTTACTGAGATCATACAATAGAGAAAAACAGTCTTATTAATAAGTAGTGTTGGGAAAACTGTATAGCCACATGTAGAAGAATGAAATCATACCCTTATCTCACATCATACACAAAAATCAAGTCAAAATGGGCTAAAGACTTAGAATGTAAAACTACTAGAAAAGCCCTGGGGAAAATCTTCTCAATGTTGGTCTGGACAATAATTGTTTGGATATGACCCCCAAAATAAAGGGAAAAAAGGAAAAAATAGACAAATGAGATTGTCTCAAACTAAAGAGCTTCTGTACAGCAAAGAAAACAATCAATTAAATTAAAAGGCAACCTGAGGAATGGAAAAAAATATTTGCCAATGGGGGTGAGTATCCAAAACATATAAGAAACTCATTCAATTCAATACCAAAATTTAAAAATAAGCAAAGAGCCTAAATAAACACTTCTCAAAAGAAGAAATTCACATGGCATATGAAAAGGTACTCAGCATCTCTAATTATCAGGGAAATCCAAATCAAAACTAAACTGAGATATAACTTCATCCCTTTGAAGATAGCTATCATAAAAAAGACATAAGTGTTGGTGAGGATATGGTGAAAAGTGTTGGTGATGTGAATGGAACTTCCGTTCCTCAAAAAAACAAAAATAGAACTAGCACATGATCCAGCAATACCATTTCTGAGTATTTATTCAAAGGAAATAAAATCAGGATGTCAAAGAGATATCTATGTACACTGCCTTGTTCATGTGGCATTATTCACAATAGCCAAGATACATGATACGAAATCAACCTAAGATTCTATTGATGGATAAATGGAGAGTGAAAATATATAATGGATTGTATACTTGAAAATTGCAAACAGAGTAGATGTAAATGTTCTCAACTATAAAAAGGAAATGATGCCTATGTAAGGTAATGAATATCAATTAGCTCAATTGTAGTGATCCTCACAGTTTATACCCACATTCAAAACATTATGCTGTATACCGTGAATGTTTGTCAATCATACCTCCATAAAGCTGGGGGGAGGAGACTCCTATTAAATTTCTCCTCATGTTTTCTTTTCCAGACTGTTATTTTATACACAGTATAATAAAAAATGACTTCTAGAAAGTAAAAACTTCAAATTAAAACTCAAAGAGTGTACATTTAAATATTTTCTTTACACAGAATGCAGTATTTGCAAAAGAGATAATTTGCTGCAATAGGCTGTATTTTCATGATTTGATAAAAGATGACTTTGACATTTACGTTTTGCTAGAAATGGTCAAAGGGGAGAAAAAGCTGTCACAATTTTCATTAACTACATTTGGTGCATCCAGAAAATAGTCTAAGGACTTGTTAATACACATCCCCCTCCACGCCAAGCCATAAAGAAAAAAAGAATGTATGAAAGTTAACTAAAATCAAGGGAAATATTTTGAAATGTCATGGTATGTTTCAAGGTCACTAGTTTATTTCTACTATGTGATCTACCTGGTCACATTTTTTTTCAAGAAAAATATCTCATAACATTCCTTGAAAAAAATTCCTATCTTGATGTTATAAAATTCAAAGAAATGTTAGGCCCAAAAGTATTTGCCAGAATAAAGGAGAGAGAAGGTGGGGAGGAAGGAGGTGGTTAGCAGGATCTCACCAAACGTGCGCAAATGTGAAGGGCTCAACTACAACTTGAACTTCACCTCAGAGTGAAGAAGTGTTACCTAAAAATTTGTACCCTCATATTAATTTGAAATAAAAAGATAAATGAAAAACAAACAAACAAGTGGGAGTTTAACCTGTTCATTCAAAATGGAGTGACAGGTTAAATGATCATTGTTTAACTCTTGTGACCTTGCTAATGAATCCTGGGTTAATCTTCAACTCTGAGGTGTGGCCTTAGAGTCCAGCGGTTCTCAACCTGTGGGTCGTGACCCACAGGAACTGTATTAAAGGGCCGCAGCATCAGGAAGGTTGACGAACCACTGCCTTAAACAAACAATGAACTACTTCATTTTCAAATCCACCTTCCCAATTTCTGTAGCCTAGAAAATGGATCTAGTAACTATTGAGAGTTCAGGTCATCTTGTGAAAAAGGTTGCTGAATGCAATCATTGAAATAACCATAGTGAGAGAACCAGAGTTGAGCTATAAATGTTTAATACTCTCTAGGTGGGGGGGAGGGGAGAACAGGGAAGCAGCTGCTCATTTCTGTGGTCTAAATACTTCCACTCTGGCCAATTCCAAGCTACCAACTTGAAGTCACTGCACAGGAAGGTAAGATGCAGTGACACAGCACAACCACTTCCACCGCACAGGGATAATACGTAGTAATAACCTCAAGAGCATAGATAAAAGTACAACTAAATAGAATAATTATGCAGGGATAAGTTTTAAGAATGTTTTGGCTTTGTTTACAACATCATTTATGTACTTATATGTTTATATAATTTAATTTTTAATAATAATTGTGTTTAACAATCAACCAGCTTGCAAAATGTTTTTAATTTAATTATCAGCTCTCAGGAGCTTGGACGAGTCAACTTCATCACACCACAGGATATAACGAATGAGGTCTCTGGACTGTTACATAAGCCTTTGTACTGTAGGGAGGAGAGTCAGAAAAGATGAATATTATCAGCATGCCGCAGAGAAAGCATATGCTGCCTCAATCCAGGAAAGGCTTTTTGCCTCTGACAAAGCTCGCAACAATATCTGCAATGTGAATAATAGCAATAACAGACTTTTTTTTGTTTGCTGCCTTTAAAACGGATGGTTCATTCAACTTTATTTTAGGCATCCTATTTTCACTAAAATGCAGCTGGAACCACATTCTAACAAAACTAGCATATTTGTTTCAACCTCTTCCTTCTAATAGACTTACTCTATTAATGTGCAATTGCATAACATGTTCTCTTTCTCCCAGTTTGTATGCAAACATGAACCAGTGACCTTTACTTCTTAGGATCTGGTAATTTCAAATACTTTTACCCTGTCCATCATGAAATCCAGCTGCTGTCTATGTCCTTTCAGAAATAACAAACCTCCTCAACGCAGTGGCTCACGTTGTTAAAGTTAAATTTTCACTTATGTAAAAGTCCAATCAGGGATGGAGGAGGAGGCTATGGGTCCCAAACCCTCATTCAGGGTTTCGGTATCTGCCGTAGGCCCAGCCATTCTCAACGTTCCTAAGGTCACCTTGAGTTTTGTGCCCTTTGCTTTGCAATGTACTGTACACTGCCCACATGCGGCACTTTTGTGAACATGCCCTTGGCTGCAACTCAACTGCACAGCCACCTCGGACGGCAAGGAAAACTGAGAAACATGTTGTACTCGTGAGCACAAAAACAAAAGCTAAACCAATTTTGGTAAATAAATACCCAATTTCTGCCCCTGAGGCTTAGCTCCCAGGTTACTAATAAGATCTATGGAATTATATTAAAGATAGATTTTATACATATATACAAACATTTTATAGTGATAGTATACAATAGTTACGCTATTTGGGAAAGTGCTTACAGGGCTTGATGACACGAGGAAGAGAAAGGGCATCAGAGGTGATTTCTAGCTGAGTACATGGTGATACCATCACTTGGGTGATGATACCCAGAGTACCAAGGAAAATTTGGAAGAATCTGGTTTGTCTGGACACCACTTTATCAAAGGAAATTACATAAAAACACCATAGCCAATTATCCATATTTATTAATAATTTCCTGCCTTCTTCTCCTCTCCTGTATTTCACATTGGAAATTCTTCAAGCTTTTATCCTCTGTCTCACTGTCACTACTTTCTTGATGTTTTTGTATTTGGTTGATGTCAGTATTTTAAAGTCATTCCTCAAATATCTCACACCCTATTACTACCCCGAGCTTTACACCTATGATACTATGAAATACACATTTGGCATTAGACCCTAAGGTTTTGTGACATACAACTTCTAAAATCCTTAGAAACTCCAAAGTGATGTCCTTTTGTATGCCGATGAGTTGACTAATCCTGGCAACCTCCAGGTAGCTTCAGAGTGGGCCTGGTCAACAGGAAGACCCAGGCAGGATTGCAGAATTAGAACTTTCAGCCCCAACCTCCAGGGAGGGGAGAAAGGGGCTGAAGGTTAAATGGATCACCAATGACAGTGTTTTAGTCTATCATTCCTACCTAATGAAGCCTCCATAAACCCCAAACAACAGGGTCTAGAGAGCTCCCAAACATGTGAGCATTCTTGGAGGGTGCGGTGACCTTCCCACATGCCTTGCCCTATACATCTCTTCATCTGTATCCTTTGTAATATTCTTCATAATAAACCAGTAAACATGTTTCCCTGGGTTCTGTAAGCCACTCTAGCAAATTAATAGAACCCAAAGAGGGGTTGTGGAAACCCCAACTGAAGCTGGTCGGTCAGAAGTCCCAGAGGCCTGGACTTAGCCCATAGGGCCTGTCCTTAGAGGGGAGAACAGAGCCTCCACCTGTAGGACCTCCAGGTAGATGGCATCAGAACTGCACTGGGGGTACCCACCCAGCTGTTGTCTGCTGCAGAAGTGACTGCTGCTTGGTGTGTGGGGAAAGCCCACACACACTTGGTCACTGAGTCATGCTGTGTTGATAGTTGTCCTTGGGCAAGAGAATAGGAAAAAATGCATTGAGTGGGCTTTTTTGCTCACAAACATGAAACTTTCAACTGCTTGCCAGACATGGCAGAGGTCTGATACACAAACCACAGCAAATCCTTTGTCGTCTTTCTCTAATCTGCTCCTCCTAAACCACCTTGGGGGTGCAGATAAGAGAACACCTTTGTCTACATACTAGGTAGGGAAAATGTTGAAAAAAATGCAAGCATCCCACAATGTGGAAAATTATAAACTAAACTGATCAGTGGAAGAGATACATGCAATTTGTGAATTAATAGGTTAAATAAGTAATTAACAATGTAATCACCATGGTGAATGATCCCATTTTCTAATAAGGCTTGTCCCAAGTGAACACCTTCCTCAGGCCTGTGAATCTCTCCAATTTCCAACAGCCATGACACAAATTCACTGCAACAGAAAGCCAATGACAAAGTTAAAGGGTTAGTCCTTTCCCCAGGAAGTCCATCCCTACGAATGCAGTCCTGAGGCAACGGGGAAAGGAATCTCAAAATGCAAAAAAACAATCCGCAATACATTTCAGCAGATGTTATTTTCACTTCTATTAGGCTCACAGACATTTAAATTGGACTGTATTCTAGAAAGCCCATGTCTATACATCTAGACTTTCCTAAACTATACTTAGTTTTAAACTACTCAATTTGTTGAGGCCTCTAATAAATACCAAATAAAAATTTTACCATAGTTTAATTATAAGGCTATCTACATAAAGACAAATTTATGATTAAAGGAAATGCAATACACCCTAGAAGGAACTAAAAGTCAAAACTAGAAAGAGTAATAATGGCTTAATATAAAGAGCTAAATTATCTTTAACACAGCTTCCCAGGCACAGAGAACCAATGGGTTTAAAAATTCAGGAAAGAAAAGCAAAACAAAACTGCATGTACCATGTAGTAGGCAGAACTCCAAAGAAATCTCTCAGCCCTCCGACCCCCACCGAGATTCCCAGCCCTTGGCTTTTCAATTAAATGCTCATCAAGGTACTGCATATATAATTAAAACCCCAAGTCACTTGACTTAAAAGTAGAAATTACCCTAGTGGGCCTGACCCAATCAGTTGAGCCCTTTGAAGCAGAGTTTTCTCAGGCTGGTGGCATGAGAAGAAGTCACGGAAATTAAAAGCATGAGAGAGATTCAATGCGCCTCTGCTAGTTCTGAGGATGGAGCCTGCAGAAGCTGAGAGCAGCCCTTGGCTTATAGTCAGCAAGGAAACAGGGACCTCATTCTTGCAACCCTAAGGAACGAAATTCAGCCAACAGCATGAATGAGCCTGTAAGTGAACTTTTCCCCAGAGTCTCAAGACATGAGCCCAGTCTGGCCAACACCTTCACTGTGGCATTGTGAGACCCTAAGCAGAGAATCCTGTTGAGTTTGTGTGGACTTTTCTAACTATGAGCTAAAGAATGGGTGTTGCTTGAAGCAACCAAGTATGGATTATGCAGCGAGAGAAAAAGAACACCCCAAAAGACACAGAAAAGCTTCACTACATTGCTATGGAGTTTTGAAATTACTTGGGAAATCCATTATGGATGTAAACTGTCATCCCTAAGGATTACTCCAGCGCAGAGTCATCCATCAGAACTGTCTGCGCACACATGTGCTGTTGCTGTGAAGGTCACAGATCACAGCTCACATCCTTCACCCCTGCAGGGCAGCCCCAGGCGTCACAGACAATGAGGATGATGTTCTGTATCACTTAAGAGAACCTCAGCTACCTTGTGATTTTTTTTTTTTTAATGGTCATGTGGTATCATTACTAAAACACTAAATACAGAGATATTTTATAAATGCAAAGTGCTATTGTGCTCATGTTTTAAAGATCTAACATTTGAACTTTTACATAAACAAATGAATTTATTTTAGACTGATTTTGCTTTTTTGGCCAGAGAAACAAGGCTATGGAAAACATCGAGAAATCATTTTTTCCATTGATTTCAACACCAAAAGCAACAAAAATGGCAAAAGTCACATAATCAAGGGATAGAAAATGCTAAAAGTTGATTGTCTAATCTGAAAAATGTACTTTCAGGTAGAAAAAGTTACTAAAATATTTTTTATTCTTTTAGTAAATAACAGCCATCCAAAAGAAAGAAAATAAGAAAAGATGAAGGAAAGTACAGCCACTGTTTCTGCATCTTTCAAAAGTATAAAGTACTGGGCGGCGCCTATGGCTCAAAGGAGTAGGGCGCCGGCCCCATATACCTAAGGTGGTGGGTTCAAACCCGGCCCCGGCCAAAAAAAACCTGGAAAAGTATAAAGTACTTAACTCTTGTGTATTCAAGTGTTACAAATCATGTACGCACAGAAGCCATCTGAAGGCAGCTAGCCTTCCTGTTGGCTCTGCACTCAATAAACCAGACAGGGATTCCCACTTTACTCTGTCCACAGACACCAAACAACAAATCAGCAATCTGCCCTCTGCTGAAAGTCGGAGTGGCCTCCCCGCCCGGTGCTCCGGCCCACCTGCTGCTCCAGGCCTCCTGTGATGGCCTGCTTTTTCAGACTCTGCCTCCCATACATCTCATCCCAAGCCCAGCTGTGGAAGTTGTGAATTAGCTGTTCATTTAGACTGTGCTGCGCTCAGCTCGCTCATCTTCCCTAACTGTCAGGCCTTGCACCCATGTCCATGCCAGCCCAGTCACTCTGTCCCTGTAAACCCACCAGCCGCTCCCTGCCTGGCCCCAATCTCTGCTCTGTCCTGGGATCACAACATATCAGAAACTGTGGAAATCACATGAATGAAGGGACGTGACGCCAACTGCGAGTTATGGGGCTCCCAGGCAATAGAAATTGGCGCGAGGCCAAGAGTTCTCCCAAACTGAGCTTTATTTGAGCTTGTACAAAAGCACAGGGAAGGGTTCTCCATCTGCCTCCTTGACAGCAGACCTCTGTGGTGTTTTTAGGAGGGTGACATGAATTATTCATGGGGTGAGCATCCTTCAAGAGCAGGTGGACCTAGGGTGCGAAGGCACAGTAAGAAATCCACACATCACACGACTAACAAAGGGCAGATAAGTCCTGCCAGGGGAGGGGAGGTTGGAGGTCTAATGAGTCAAAGGGTCATGAGAGGTCATTCTGGCATTGAGTGTATGCAGATGCCAGGGGCACCTGCCCTGGGTAAGATTTCTGGTGAAATGATTATCTTAGCTTCTTCAAATAGACCAGGTGGGTGGTGCAAAGTCTGGTGTTCAGCAAGCAGGAGAGACGTGTCAGTGGGGTTGGGGTGGGCTTCTGTCCCTACTCTGTCTCAGATGGATGCCTCAAGTTTCCTGGTCACAATCCTGGCTCTCTGTCCTTTCCCTCATCCTGCTGTGGCCCAGGAAATGTCCCCTGTAAACAAGTATTCAAAAATACACAGGGGAATATTTTTATAGAGAAAACAAATAATTAAAGGGAAGTAAGCACAAGAGATAGAATGTGAAAGACAGACACGCATATACCCAGACCATCAACCCTACCTGCCGAGAAAGCATTTAGGGAATGTAGTCAGTTTTCTTTTTCTGTCTTTGATCAGATTTCCTTGTTTGCACATCATTTTATAAAGTTTTTCACCTTGTTCGGAGATCATTACCCAGGTGTCTTGCTCCATTCCCAATTTTAAGCCTATGAAACATGAGAGAAAGGACAGGTAAGTGAAAAATTGTCATCAATTACTTGTCTGTGCCTTCACTAAACAAGCATTTATTACCTGTCTACTTGGTGCTGGGGGTGGTGGATAGAGAGCTCTGTAAGATAGGGCTCTGGTTTTCAAGATCAGGGTTAACTAGGGAAAACATCAAGGCAAGGTCCTCGAGGCATATGAAACCTTTGTACAAAGTGTGCCCCAAAGGCATAATGGTTCACCCAGTGGAGTAAGAAAAGCAGCTAGGTCCTAGCATCCATGGACCCCTAGGCCAGGCAGCTTTGTGCAAGGGTATATCCCCAGAACTGGACAGAGATGCATGGAAGAGCCCTGGGAGAAAGCTGTAAAACAATAAAGTCATATTCAGGGTACCTCATGTTGCCCTGAGAAAACTTAAGAAAGTTTTCCCAGAAGGGCTGCGTCTTTAAGGGGCGGGCATGGTGGCTCACGCCTGCAATCCCAGCACGCTGGGAGGCTGAGGGGGGTAGACCCCTGAGCTCAGGAGTTCGAGACCAGCCTAAACAAGAGGGAGACTCTGTTTCTACTAAAAATAGAAAAAATGAGCCAGGAGTTGGCGTGGGCACCTGTAGTCCCAGCTACTTGGGAGGGTGAGGCAGGAGCATTGCTTGAGCCTAAGAGTTTTGAGGTTGCCGTGAGCTATGATACCAGGACGCTCTCCAGGGTGACAGAGTGAGATTCTGTCTGAAAAAAGAAATAAAAGAAGGACCAAAAAAAAAGAAAAGAAAAGAAATAAAAGAAGGAGCATGTCTTAAATACCCAAGTACGAATAGATATTTTTAGAGAAAGGGTATTTACAGGGCTAACTAACTAGTGTGAAGCAAGACAGAGGCCTGGAGCCGTGGGTTTTAGGTGAGAAGACAGATGTGCTGGGCAGTTAGGCAGCATCCCGGCTCAACCTGCACTTTTACTCCACTCCTTAGGTATCAGGAAACATCTAAGTGTTTGTGCAAATGCAAGTTGTGTGGCTTTAGAAACAAAACGCAGAGGACAACAAACTGAAGGAGGAAAGGTTTGAAAAGGAGACCATCAGGAAAAAAACGCAAAAGCTCAACGGAGTTCTAGACCATGCACACAAGAGTAGAGGCTACAGGGCAAGCAAGATGAAGTTCAACAAGAGCTTGGAGGTTTTATTGATAGAACTCGCAACTGGTGAAAGTCACATGAAGGAGAGATAAGAAATCAAGATGCCTCCCAGGCTTCTAATGAGAGTAACTGGACAGAGGGAGGGGCGGCTTCGGGGCAAAGGTGCCCAGTAACCAGGAGGCCAGCTGGGAGGGGTGTAGTGTGTGGACGTTCCGGTGAGAGCCTGCAGTGGAGTCAAGTGCATGGATGTGCAGCGCGGGGAGAGGACAAGGCTAGACATAACAACTGAGAAACCGGTGGTGCGGATACATATAGAAGCTAATCTGGTCGGAACAGAAAACTCGGGCTAACCATCAGGTTAGGGATCTGCAGCTCCAAGCTGAAATCCTGGAAGCACAGGCACTTCTCGGGACTGACAAGGAACTGCCGCAGAGGAAGAACAAATACTTGAACTACTTTTAGTCTCTAAAATTTTATTTTTTTACAATGCAGGGGCCATTAACATTTCTACATAAGAGTGAGTAATCCCTTAAGAATAAAGCCTGATAAAGATAAATATCATAAACAGCCTTACAAAATGGACTTTTTCCTCTAGTTTGGGGAGTACTTTTACATTTTTTTTTTCATTTATTGACTTTTTTTTTTTTTTTTGGCTTTCAGATTTTTGTCTTGGGTGGATCACTGTCAAGTTCAGGCTTGCAATCCTAGAACTATGGGAGGCTGAGGGGGGAGGATTCCTTGAGCTCAGGAGTTTGAGACCATCCTGAGCAAAAGTAAGACTCTGCCTCTACCAAAAATACAAAAAATTAGCTGGGTGTGGTGGCACGTGCCTGGAGTCCCAGCTACTCAGGGGACTGAGGCAAGAAGAGCACTGAGCTCATGGGTTTGAGGCTGCAGTGAGCTATTATGATGCCACTGCACGCTAGCCAGGGTGACAGAGAGAAAGCCCGTCTCAAAAAAATGAAAACCAAAACAAACAAAAAATACCATATTTTCAACTTGATGAAAAATGTGATCCACCTTTTAAATTATTTGCTTTGCTATTTTGAATTGATTACTACATTCAACACAACTTACGAGTTGGTTGGGTACTTATATCTTTTGCTTTCAAAATTTCTAGCTGCTTCTCTATCTAAGATGAACCAAAGGAGTATTTGGAAATTCTAATACAAATGTATGTTATCAATATTTTAACCAAGGTGGAAACTATATATTCTTTAGGGAAGAAACATCTGAAGATAAAAGAAAGGGTTCTTTGTGTTCCAAAATTTCACTACCAACAAGGGGTTTTATTCCTCGTCTCTGGGGGGAAAATTAAATATCATGCTTCTTAATAAAGAAATCAATTTGGAAAGTAATTACTAGAAATACAAGCATTTTTATTTCCAAGATGAATTACAGAAGTAGGCCTTGTTGCAGATAAACTTCACACAACTGCATATCGCCAAACCAAATACCCAAATTTTTCTAAAAGCATAAAGTAAATTTGACCTAGCCCTCCTCATGGGAACAAGAAATGAATTGAGTTATGTTATACTATAGCCAATGCCTGACAATTTTGAAAAGTTTAGTCTATATCCAAATGCATTAATCTTAGTTAGAAAACTAACATATTGGTCTAGGAATTTTCAGTGTGCTATTAAATATTCAGAGAACAAGAAACCCTTGCGTTATATTATTGGTGCTCACTCTGAAAGAAAAGCTCTGTAATGCTGCTTTAGAAATAGCAAGAACAAAGTACAAAGCAAAGTGAACAAATTTTAAAGCCAATGAAACTATTTAAAAGACATGGCCAATCACAACACAATTATTTTGCTAACTATAGAAGGTTTTTCTTTTATTTTAGTTAACAATATTATAAGTATTCAAAACATATTTTATTACAAGGCTCACATCACATAGTGTATCAAAGTGAACATCACACATCTTTCCACTCTCTTGTTAACTTTTCCCCATTACCTGCTCTCATGCTAAGTTCCAATCTTTGCAAAGAGTGATAATGCCCAATTCATACACCCACCTTTCCGCCGTTCTCTTTCTTTCAAAATAGCTTCAAACCATTCATGCTTCTCTTCAGGTGTTTTTGCCATACAAACAAACCATTTATTTTTTGCTGTATTGTGTATTTTCCATCCATTAACAACAATGTGTCCACTGCTATGGAAATCAGCTGGAAATTAATGGGTAAAGAAAAATGAACAAAGCATAATATACGATATTATATAACATAAGCATTCAATTCACGGTAGTTCCAAAACCACTGAATTATTCCAAAGATCTTTGCTTTATAAATGTATATTGAAACATATAAAAATTTTTAATATGCTTATATAATGGATACAGTCAGTGCCCAAAGATGGAACGCTTCTAACCCACAACATTAATATGTTACATGAAATTAAACACTACAAAGTAATTAGCATTCATTTGGGCTCTATGCCAAAAAATATTGTTAAAGTTTCTAAAGCAATGAAATAATACTATTCAAGGAATTTTCCTCTCAATAATCAAACATTTAAAGTGTCTGATTCATTTTGTTTTTCTAATATTCCTTCAACATAGTGTTCTAGCTTTCAGAGACCGTTTATACACCACAGAAATTCTCTGTCACTTAATGAGCTGCACAGTAAGGAGAAAAGTCAGTGGAAAACCCTAAGAGCATGTTTATCGAAGCTGCAGCGAACGGACACAGACAAACTCTAAACCATTATCACTGCACAGGGTTGAAACATAAACTCTTTAACACCACTTCATTCCATAAAAGTCACACGAAGAGGAAATCATAAAAATTTTTCTTTGAGGATGAATTGGCATTTAACAGTCTTCTTCGATACATCACTGCCATTTTGGCTAACATGTCATGCTAGGTTTGAAAATGTCAACAGCAAACCATGTACAGATACTCTCTGCGTACTAGCAGGTAGAGAACAGTGACATAACTTGCAAGTGACCTTACGTGGCATGACAGTCTCTGCAAAAGCAAAGATTCCACCATGGAAAAACACGTGACAGAACCCTAAACCAGCATCTGCACCAATTAAAGTGACTCCTCCCATTCGTCAGCCCTGAGAGACATTAAGCAATAGGGGCCAGGATACGGGAGGTAAATGGTTAAAGTTAAAAGAGGTTTAAAGAGGCTCGGCGCCTGTGGCTCAATGGGCTAAGGCACCAGCCACGTACACCTGAGCTGGCGGGTTCAAATCCAGCCCGGGCCCACCAAACAACAATGACGGCTGCAACCACAAAATGGCCGGGTGTTGTGGCGGGCACCTGTAGTCCCAGCTACTTGGGAGGCAGAGGCAGGAGACTCGCTTGAGCCCAGGAATTGGAGGTTGCTGTGAGCTGTGATGCCACAGCACTCTACCCAGGGTGACAGCTTGAGGCTCTGTCTCAAAAAAAGCAAACAAAAAACAATAAGGTAACATAATGCAGATCCAGCAACTAGTGGATAAATAAAACAATTTGTCACAGCACTTAGCTCATTAACTCTCCTGAGGAGAGTTCTTAGCCCATCCCTTCTTATCTTGTCCTGTTCCGGCCCGATCTGGACTGATCTAAGAGTAATGGTACTTGGCATCATTTCATTTACCCCTTTTTCCCCTTCCTCCTACCCAGGGAGTGGTGTGAGGCTGTCGTAAGGCCACCAGCATCCATCTTATGGGAGTGACGAGGCAGCTGCTGGCACCCATCGCAATTAAGAATTGTGTATAACCTAATTTTTCTAATCATCATTAAGAATGGAGTACTCTTGCCACAACTATTTGTCTGACAGCATATTTAACAAGAGTCATCTCTGTATCCAGTTAATAAAAAAAGTCGCTCAGGAAGGAACAAAGTGATGTGCCAAATACCACATACTAAATGGAGATAAACTTGGATCTTTCTAAGTATTTGTCTAGGAAATGTATTTGTAAAGGCTGTCCATCATGTGGTCTCTGCTTTCCCTTGCAGATCTTTTTTTTTTTCTTTTTTGGCAGTTCTTGGCTAGGGCTGGGTTTGAACCTGCCACCTCCAGCATATGGGGCTGGCACTCTACTCACTGAGCCACAGGCACCGCCCTTGTAGATCATTTTTATTCCACAAGATCCAGTTTCTCCTTGTTTTGGAAATAATATATAATTAGGGGATTTCACAGAGTGAGGTTGAGATATATTTTGTCACGAAGAGTTTATGAAATTAGATCTTTTATTAGGTCAAGCAGGGTTTTGTTGTGTTCTCCGTCCTCCCTTTCCCTCTCCTCCCCTCCCTTCTCTTTTTTTTTTAAATTTTTTTTTTTTTTTTTTGTAGAGACAGAGTCTCACTTTATCACACTGGGTAGAGTGCCCTGGCGTCACACTGCTCACAGCAACCTCCAGCTCTTGGGCTTAAGCGATTCTCTTGCCTCAGCCTCCCGAGTAGCTGGGACTACAGGCGCCCGCCACAGCGCCCGGCTATTTAATTGTCAGATCTTATATGACGAGAGTTCTGATGGTCATCCCAGGAAAAGAATTCAAAATTGCATGGAAGGGTGGACTAGGCGCTGTCATTAGCGCACACCTTCCCAAGCGGAGGACCTCAAAGGTCACCATAGTGATATTCAGCAATGAGGTATTTGTGGCATTTTTTTTAGGATAAGTTCATGCACTTAATTGTCCAACCTCATATACTATTATTATTCCCCTGTTTTATAAATTAAAAACCAAGGCAGAAAAAGTTAAGTAACTTATCAGAGGTTAAGCAGGCTATGAGTTGTGGAATCAGGCTGTGACTTCGACCAATAACTAGAGGCTCATCTCTGGCTCCAAGAAGTTTATAATCCACCAGGAGATTTGTATATCACTTTCCACTAGCCATAACTCAGAATGACACAGCCCTGACTAGTACTGTGGGCTGAGGGAACTCATATGTGGGCTAAATTATTTCTGCCTATTTCTATTAGGGCAGCTTCAAAGAGAAGTAACAGGTGAGTTAAACCTTAGGTACAGAGCCAAGCTGACCAGACCTCTCAGTCACTATCCACTTGGACCCATCCATCAGGATATTAGATATAAATCCTATGACAGTTTTCAGTAGCCATGTGCAGGTCTATATGTCAGTGGATTAGAGACAAAGAAAAAAAATTAATTTGAGTAGTAAAATGCTTAGTGCTTGGTAATACTACAAACTTTCTACCACTGAACTTTCCACCCAGCGTGCATCTGTCTCCGGCAGCTCATAAAAGCTGAAACCCTGGAGATCGTCTAGTTCAATGATCATCTAGTTCAATTCATCTAAATTTCATTTTATGTGTCCACTCCAATCCACTGAGGGTGACTGCTGGAACACTAGTTTTAGAAACACTAGGCTCTCAGAGATCAAAGGAAAATGTGCCACAATCGATTAGTAATGTCTGATATGGTCCCAAGAGTGGGGAAAAATGACACACAGGCAACATGTGTACCAGCCTGAATCTGATCAAACACATTTGTTTTACAGAACAGGAAAGAGGACTCCAAAATGAAAGGCTGAGTGTCCAAAATCACTTTGCAGGCTAGTGGCAGAGTTACCTGTTTTCTAGTGCTCTTTCCATAACACTTCAACTCCTATTAAGTGATAATTGGTGCTCACAGGGTCACCAGAAAAAAAACAGCAAGTGAAATGGATTATGCTTAGACAGTATCTGTATTGCATATATTTCACTCTAATTCCTTGAGAGCTACTGAGCCATGTAATGTAACTCTATTATTCATTGGAATATTTGATTATTCAGAGCATTCCCTGACTCATCTGCATAATAGCAAATAACCATCCCCCAGGCAAGTAACACTTTATTTCAGAAAAGAGAAAGGAAGCAGGTCAAGGTCTGCATTCTTTTTTGAAAGGGCCAGTGAACAACATTTATGTAGAGGTACTGTTGACCACTCTGACCTGGGCTTGTCCATAAAATCTGACAAGATAAAAGGCATTTGAAGGAATGATGGCTCTTTAAACAGCAAGCTTGGCTAAGCTAAATCTTGGTGGCCAGATTTCATCATCTCTAAACATTCCTAAAGTATGAGCTAATCAAGATGTTAGCCCTGAGGGACAAGTGGGAATGCAAAGGTGGACAGGAAGAAAGGAGTGTGTGGCAGGTAGGGTTACCGTGTGTACAAAACTTGCTGGTCAAAAGCATGGGGCCGCCTTAGCAGCTGTGTGTTCCTGGGAACAACTGAGAATCAAATGTACCAGAGAGGAGAGAGCCTGGCATGGACCTTCAACTTAAACCAAAGTCTGCCACTTACTAGCTACAGGATCCTAAGACAGAGGCGTCCTGCAACCTCTCTGGGTCTCAGTTTCCTCATCATAACAAAAAGAAACAATAACATCTGTCTTTCAGGATTAAAAATCAAATGAGATAATAATGTCAAACATTTATACATGGTGTGTGGCATTAGTTGGGTCTCAAAAGATGGTCAAGTCAGGTCACAAATGAACATGCTGGCTTAATACATTTTGTGGCGAAAACAATAGTGGGCCAGGAATGAGGAGTCCTGATTTCTGGTCTCAGCTCTTGTTACAAATTCACTGAGACCTTGGTCCTTTTGCTTTACATATAGTAGGCAATAAATATTTACTAAATGAGTAAGACTATCCAAAAAGGATTCTACATAAACTTGTTGGACCCCAGTTTTCCCTTTTATCTAAGAAGACTGGCTTCTCAGGACCCTTTCAACCAATAATGCTCTTTTGCCATCCGTATATCGCACAGCTGAAAGCACCCACTATGATTTGAGCACTGCCCCAGGGCAGAGACTAAAGTGCCAGGGAAGTTCATATAATGCAGCTCTTGACCACAGCGGTCTCTGAGCTAAGTCACACCTGAAGTCTTGCTCTTGCCTACCCAGGAATTCCATAATGCTTCACTCTTTCTTGGCATGGACTCCAAGCAAACCAATAGCCAAGAGTGAAAGTGATGCCCTGGGATGCATTTCAGCCCCTGTTTGTTCATATGAACTACTGTCACCAGCTTTGCCCTGCCCTCTCAACCGTGAATCAGAGACTGCTAAGTACACATGCAGCTTGGCCACCAAGAAAGTCAGAATACTCTGACGCTTTCAACTTGTCCCAACTTTGCCCTGCTAGTGGACACTAGCTTGCCCTGTGGGAAAAGAATGGCAGGGTGTGCCTAAGCAATTGGGTCACCAGCTCAGCTTGGCTTCCTGTTCCCCAGAGGAGCTTCCCTTGAAGGGTAGGCTCAGAACCCAGAAGGGGGCAAAGGGACTCAAGAGCCAAGAGACAGTAACATTCATAAGATGAGAGTTCAAAAGGAAATAGTACAAGCTGGAAGTAATTGGTGTGTCTTTAATGCTTTAAATATGCCTGCTTTTGTTTATTTTTTTTAAATCTCAGCAAGTCACAGACACTGATTTCTGTTTTCCCCTCTTTTGGTACTCCAGCTTAAGAGGAGCTTTTACGTGGATTTCAGAGATAAAACTTCAGAAGGCCCCAGCTCCATGTCCAAGAGGCAGGGAGAGCAGCCATTTGAGGGGGCAGGCGGGAAATAGCAAAGGCTGGCTGATAGGCCCTACCCCTAAAGGAAATAGGAACCAGAAAATAGGATGAGATAGGAACCAGACAGTTAAGTTTTCTGGGAGTTGATAAAAACAAGGATCCTTGGTGCTTGTTTTTATCAACTCCCAGGAAACTTAACTGTCTGGGAGAAATTGGGGAGCTGTTTGCGCTTCATGTGAGTGCCGATAGGAAATGGCTCTGGGTTTCTAAGCCAAGGATGAACATTAGGAAAATTCTGTTGATGAAAGGTATTTCTTGTATCTCCTCTTGCCACAGATTTGAATAAGTGGTAGGAAGAGCATGATGACCTACTGATAGATCAAATTCAGACCTGGGAATAATGAGGACGGGGGTAGGCTAAGGAACATTCCAGCCTAAGGGAAGAGATTAGCAAAGATTTGGGAGGACGTCGGAGGAGGATGCTTGAAGGTTATTGGGTATGGGACACTGACCTGTCTAGTATGGAAGTATTCAGACACCCTCCTGGCAACACAGAAGAGGCTTTTCTGGCTTTTGAGACAGAGCTCATTGCTTAAATGGTAATTTAAGATGATGAATCTGGCCATAATGCTTGGGGTTGGAGGCGGGAGAATTGAAGCAGGAGAGATTGGCTGTGGGTTGCCCCAGCCATGCAGAAGTGGAGAGATGGGCCTGGGAGGTTGGGTCAGGCATACCCTATCATAACAGCAGATCCCCATTGACCCTTTCAAATACTCCAGGGCCCAGCCAACTGTCCAGGCTATCTGAAGAGTGGATTGGACACCAGTGCTCCAATCCCTGCTTGTGCCAGGAAACAAATACTTCTGGTGTCTAAAAGGAGCCTGGAGAATACAACGAAACCCCAGGAAACTGTGCTTCCCATCTGCAGCCCACATCCCCGGCAGCCCGCCCACCATTATGGAAAGGGGCGATTAATGAGATGCAGACCGTCCAAGACCTCGCCTGATATTTTTCATTTTTCTTGGAAATGTTTGAGGTTCTGTGATCCCTCTGTAATCCCATATGCCATACTTAGCTTGTATTTTGACAGGCCCAACGTGGTTGCTCAGGCCCGCACCCACTTCAGGGTGGAGGAGGTGCTGCCTTCAGGCCCAGGCTGAAGAGGACCGTTCCAGGTGGCATCAGTTACCCTAGAGCCCAGCTCTCTGGCACTAATCACAGAACAGGAAACCAGAAAAAGGGGCCTCATTTATTTCCCTCTCCCCACTTTTTTTTTATTTGAAGGCAACTCGAGTTCTTCTCAAGTATGAAACTGAAGTAGATATCCGAGTTCAGAAAAGCCATAAGAATTTTTATTTGCTCTCTCAGTGCTGTTCTTCCAGAGCTTCTTCACAACTCTGGTCTCTCTTTATAGCTGAGACCCTCTGTCTTATTTTCCTGAATAATATATAATTTATTCTATTATTTACCCAGGATTCCCTGCTCTGAGCCAAAAGTGTCTTGGTTTTCTGTATCAGGTAACACTCCTGGAATGAGGATCACTTTCTGCCACTGGGAAAACAAGACTGGGCATGGGAGGGCTTAACCTTTCTTTTTTGGTGAAACGAAAAACATGAGGTTTTTAAATATTTTTACCCAACTGATGAAAAAGTGATTTCTGCAAAATGTAAGATTCTATACCTTTCTGGAAGACCTAGAATTCACTCAGGGCCACCCACGTCAGCCCAGTTCCTGACCGCCCTGTATTGTTCCAAATAGCTCGCCGCTTTCTCCTTGTTTTCTAGTCATTAGTAGTAATAGCGGGTGTTATCTCCCAATGTTGCAGCTTGGGAGTGCTGCCCAGTGGCCTCAGAAATGTCTGAAAGGTTGATTTAATAAGCATCCCAGAGGAATGACTGAAAACCAATCTGTTCTTCCTCTGACCTGGTCCATCTCCACCCTTCACATCATCCTCCTCCCCTTGAATCCTGCCAGGCTTTCCCATGCAGTTCTTGCAGCCTCAGCCTGCTGAACTTCTGGAACGCCCAGAGCCCTGCTTATGCCTTGCAGTGGTGGGCACCAGGGAGTTGGATTTATTTTCAGATGGAGACATTGAGTTCTAGAAAAGCATGGTGGACACCTGTTTTTTTATTGTTTGTTTTTGGATTTCTTCGGTTGGTTGGTTCCTTTGATCCTCCTTTCCTGTCTGTCTCCACATTTCCAGCATTTATTCTTCCCTCCAGTTTGGAGGGAGTTCATTCCACTTCTGTGCTCCAGAAGAAAGCACACCGCTCCAGTCTGGTCAGTGCTCTTCCCTGCTTTCAGTAATAGATTCCAGATGTGGATGTATGGCCCAGCACAAGTCGATAAGTGTGGTTGTCAAGATTTTTGCAGGATCTGTTGGGAAAGATGCTATGTTTCTGCTAAGTTTGAAAGCTGGTAGATTGTAAGCATGATGCTTCTGGTGGCCATCATATCACCCTAAGGGGAGAATCTTCTCGCATTCTAAAACAAGAGAGGAAAACAAAGACGACAAATGGAGAGACATAGATGTCTGGTGACATTATTTGAGCCCCTAGATCTAGCTGTACCTGAAGCTAACTATGCCTGAAATTTTCAATTATGTTAGCCAGAAAAATTCCCTCTCTTGCTTTAAGGCATTTTGAACACTCATTGAAGAGGCTTTCCACTCTGAAGCCTTGGGACTTTGAGCCTATTTTTAATGGAGAGTGTTTGTTCTTATTGATATGCTAAAGTCCAGCCATAGACTGATTCATCACTGCTTAATTTACTAAAACACAGTATAGAATTATGAGGCTGTTATGATCTCTCCCATGACTCCCAACTTATTTTAATAAATATCCTTAATTTCTTCTTTCCCAAACATAATTAAGTATTGAACAAATAGCAAAAATTAAGGGCTGACAGATAATGAACAGTCAAAATGTGAGGAGCAGCAACATGGAATCTTGTCTGATGCACAAAACTGGTGGTGCCTAGTGCCCACAAGGGTGTTCACGGATACATTACGTACACTCTAAGATGGGAAACCCCTCCAGAGCTGGGCAATCAGGGCCAGGGAAAAGGACTTCCCCAGGTAATGTTATTTCTATTCCATAGACATAAAGCTAAATGTGTTAGTTAATAGGACCTAAACAAAAACCATGAACTTTTACATTAAATAGACTTGGATTTAAATCTCAAAGTTTGTAATTTACTAGTTATATGAACTCTCAGCCTTGTTGAGTTGTATGAGCCTCTCAGCCTATTATCTTAACCTTGGTTTCCTCACCCAGAATTGGGACTAATGCTAGTATCTCATAAAGTTGTTGAGGAAATTCAATAAAATTATAAATCTAAGTATTTTGGTCACCAGCATATAGTACGTTCTCAATAATTGGTAACCATGATTAATTAGTATTATCAATACTAATATTAATTATAATGTAATTACTATAATTAGAAATAGTGATTATAGTAATAATAATAGAGGTGGTAGAAATTTCATATGTATGCTAATAACTAGAATTTGGGGCCTACAAACTACATTGAGAATAATTAGCATACATAGGCCTTCATGTCGTTTTAGTCTGGCATGTAAGGATTAGGAAGAGAGAGGAGTTGGAAGGACATTTGGGGCAGTTTTATTGAGTCCAAAACAAAGTACATGGACCAAACCAAATTTGTTAAACACTCCTGGATTTTGCATACTAACTTTTGCCTACTTTCAAGTCAAGCAAAATGTCCCATTTAAGATAATAGTAACCAATATTTTCTAACAATTACATTATATAAACTTTGTGGAAAGATAAACGCTAATAGATTCCATTCATTTGTTCAGCCTCTACAAATGGCACCCAAAATGACAGACCAACTTCTTAAAAGAAGAATTTATAAAATGCACTCCAGAATACCCCTTTTCTAAAATAGGGGATATGATGGAAATAAAACTAAAGCTAAAAGTGAAGATTAAAAAATGAAATAAAACAGTACCCCAATAACCAAACAGAAAATTCAAAGCAATACCATTGAATGCAAAAATATTATACACATGTATGTGACTGTGGGTCATTCAGACCAGGATAACTGAGTTTTAAATTGTTTTACATGGTCAGATCTCCCTTTAACCCCAATTGGGGACCTATGGTGAGTAAAGGAAAGAAAAAAGGAATTGCAGCTCCCACATGACTGGAGCAAAAGGCAGCTGATTTGGGTTTCTCTTTTCATCTTGTTGTATTCAGGGCTCCTTGCCTGATTACTGTGCCCTCACTCCCAGTCCCTAACTGAGCAACTTGCCTAACCCCGATTTTTAATTAATATTAATATAAGCCAATGAAGCCAGTATAAGGTTACTTGCAAATTGAAGTGATAACATAGAGATCCAGCATCAGAAATAAATGAACAAAATCAAGAAAATATCTAAGTTTAAACTAGGCATAAAGCAGTCAGGGAAAAGATCGCAGTTAGATTAAGGCCCAACACAATAGCATGTTGAATCTAGAAATTTCTATGAATTGAACCACAGAATCATGATGCACTTTTGGATAGAAATAGTTAAACAAGTAAAACATCAATTTCTGCTGTGTGGTCATATTTGTTCAATTAACTAGGAAAAGTATCTGAATTCAAGATAGTGGCGCTGGTGGGAACAGAGAGCAGGGCTGGAGAGGTCTTGTCAGGAAACTGGCAGAGGAGGCTGCTGTTTTACATCTGCCCTGATGGGGAAAGTCAAGGGGGTAGCTTGCTGAATATTTAACAAGGATTCTCGCGACAACTGCATTATTTAGGGCTTTTGTGAGTTCTTATTTGAGAGGTTTTCCCAAACTTGAGAAGGTGCCTTTAGGGCCAGAAATAAAGGGGTGTGACTCTGCTAGCACACAAGCAGAAGGAATTCAGACAAACGAGGAATTGTAGTTTTATGAAATGGGGACTGTACAAAGCAGATGCGTTAGGAATTTGGAACCAGCTGAGGACAGTACATTGCTTGTTCAATTCCTGGTAGAAATTTTGCCCCCCAAATTATTTTTAATCTTATATGGCAATTTATTTGCCAAAAAAGAGCTTTGATGCAATGTTAGCATAAAAATCACTTGAAGAAAGCTCAGAAAAATCTTGGAATTCAGAAGCTTCTGTCCCAAACCGCTGTTAGTCCAGTGCCGGTTCCTAGCAGGGTAGAATGCAATAGGCTGAGAGCTGCCATCAAGGCAGCCAACAGGGCCAAAAGCCAACATTTTTCTTTACATTAAGAGCTGGGCATCAGCATGCATATTCTTCTGACTCATGCATTTGGAGTGTATGGCACTATTTAGTTTTGCTTCTACTGGTTAAACATCAGGAATTGTTTTAAAAACAAGACAGTATTAACTCAGCCTAGCACTCATTCAAATACCAAAGTGTGGGTCCCTTGGGCAAGACATTTGCCACTGATAGAAGGTCAGGTCTCCAACTAGGAAGCCAAAAGAATCATTCCCATGCCATCAGATGGCTCATCAGGGACCAGGTGCTAAGGTGCGCTTATAGCAGGAAAACATTTCCAGTATGTTCAATCTTCCTTTTATATGACAAACAGAAGAGTCATCTCTGTGTTAGAAAACATGGTATACAAAAAGAAAAAGGTAGTTAGCAGCACTCAATAAGCAAATGTTGAAGGAATGTGTAACTGGTTCCATCAACCCCTATATGTTTTATAATCCTGCCCCTTGACTTTTTGACCTTTTGAATTGTTTACCAGAAATGATGGACTCAAACTTCTGGCCTCAAGTAATCTTCCCACTTCAGCCTCCCAAAATGCTGGGAAAAGAAGTGTGAGCCACCAAGCTTGCCCTGAAATGATGAATTTTTACAAAACATGGAGTTGAGATTCTGAAGGCTCCAGGGCAGCCTTCCTGACACCAAGATTCACCATCCCCCACAACCTTCCCCCAGTGTATGTAGCTCCTTGTGGAACGCACCATGACATTAAGGTGACCCTAAGGTGCACAGCCCTCCTTTAAAAGCCCATAATCTCTTGTAGCCAGAGAGAATAATTTGAGGCAGCTTCTCCCATTCTCTGGCAAGACGTTTGTCATATTAAAAATTCCTTTCTTCCTTGGCAATTCTTACCATCTCAATAACTGGATTTTTGTGTGATGAGATACTAGACCTAGACCTTTGTGATTTTGACAACAATTATAGGGTCTTATCAGGGATGGCATTGATCATAGTCCAGTGGCTGTGGAGCAGGGAGAAACCACAGCTCCACTTAGCAACTGCCTGGCCATATTTGCCAGCCAGTGGCTTAGACTATCCCACCACCCCACCACTGCTGACCTCCCCTGCATTCTCACCAGCCTCCAAGCTCTGGGTGATTTTTCTGATTGGCTCCAAGGGAAAGAACTCTGCCCACAAAACAGGAGACCAAAGCTAACAACCACCATGTCCTAGCAGGTAAAGGCTGTTCTAAGGTACAACACAATGGGAATTCACTTTGGGGAATTCTGAAAGAATTTCCAATTGTTTGGGGTTGGATAAGTCCCCAACCTTTTGGTTTGTGAGAATGGGAAGTAACCTAAGTATTTTGATTTGGCACTCCTAGGACTTATTAGGTGAAACTGCAATTCCTTTGTTTCTAACCTTTTGAACATCTCTTTATGGTAAGAGTTTGTCTATATTGGTGTGTGAAACGGGAAAGTGGGGTCTATTAAGCTCTTTGTCTCCATTTGCCTTCTCCTTACTTTAAATTTGCTGCCCATGGCATTATAAGAACAGTTCAAGGTCTGGGAAGTTGAAAGACACCTTTGATGGTAGTTTCTCTTGTAGCAGCTTCTAAGATCTAAAAGGTTAACCTGTCCTAAGGTGTGGCAGGTTGGAAGCCATCTCTTTCCTACAGTATAAGAGACTGAAAGTATAAGAGACTCTCCATCCATGGAGGCAACGTAGCTGAAATGTTGGAATACCTACTGTTGAAAAAGGAAACAGAAGAACAGAAAAAAGTAAAATATGCAGATTTGGGTGGAATTTCAGAGGCTCTTGTGGCTAGAGTTCTGAGATAAAAGCTATTACAATCCTGCTTGTGTGCGTGTATATTATTTAAATGTGTTTTATGTATGCATATGTGTTATATGTCTGCATGGCATCAGAATTGGTTTATAAATAAAAGGAGCTTTCATAAATTAATCAAATAAGCCCCAATACTTTTCAAGTTCACATGAATTTAGTAAACTTTAGAGCTGGGTTTTCATAATTATTGGTAAAATAGCAATAAAAATGTCTTCAAAATGTCAGTACACAGTTTTCCCTGAGTTTGCTGGTCATTTTTATATTTGAAGGTGTCAGAAGTTATAAAACTAAAAACCTAGCCAAAAAATAAACTATCGGTGTTTGTATGATTTTTAGTAAGTTATATTGCTGGTTAAATAAAAATAGCTAAATCTCTTCAGTTACCTGAAAAATTGCCTGTGTGTTTAAGGCTATTACTCAAGCAATAATGAAGACATGCCTAAATAAAAATAAGTGTCAGTAAATGTAAGTAAGTAAAACTCTAAGTAAATGAAAGCACAAAAACAGAAACTATGGTCGAAGGTTTATGAGGATACTTTAATTTTTGTCATTCTTTCTGAGTACTGATTGCAGCCTAGTCCGTTACATGTACATTGTGTGTTGCCATAGCAAAGACCTTTGCCTAGAAAAATTTTTTTAAAAAGAATCCTGTTAATTTTTGTATAGAAATTTGTTTCAAAATGAACAAAATGGTTATTCTTAGAATCCAAAGAGAATCTCAGAACAATTTTACTCTTTGGAATTATTACATGTACACGTACTTGAATTTGCACTTAAGTAGAAAAAATGTTTTGAGGCCAGTTAGATTATTTCTTAAGTGGCTTGGTCTGATCTTTTGCAAAATGTGTATATACACACACACACATATACATACACGTATATACAATGACTTTGAGTTATTATTTGAAGTGCTAAGATTTGATGTTATTTGGACTATATCAGGTTATATCATGTCAATAAAGTTTATTTTTAGGTATTGGTATTTTAGAAAGATCAAATTAGTTAACATCTTTAAGCAGGATGCATTCTAAAATTTGTACTGTATTTATGGAACTTAAAGATATTACAGGGCGGCACCTGTGGCTCAAAGGAGTAGGACGCTGGCCCCATAAATGCAGATGGCAGGTTCAAACTCAGCCCTGGCCAGAAACTGCAAAAAAATAAAATAAAATAATGATATTACATTGCTTAGAATACAAGTCTTGATAGAATACTTTGTTTTTGTGGTAAGAGTTTTGTTTTTTGGGGTTTTTTTTAAGTATAAAAGTAATAGTTCAAACTATATTTTGTGGAGATTTTTCTATGGTTTAAAATTCATTCCCCAAGGGGCAGCACCTATGGCTCAGTGAGTAGGGCGCCAGCCCATATACCAAGGGTGGCTGGTTCATATCCGGCCCCAGGCAAACTGCAACAAAAAAATAGCTGGGTGTTGTTGTGGGCGCCTGTAGTCCCAGCTACTTAGGAGGCTGAGGCAAGAGAATCGCCTAAGCCTGAGAGTTGGGGGTTGCTGTGAGCTGTGACACTAGAGCACTTTACAGTGGGCGACAAAATGAGATTCTGTCTCTAAAAAGAAAAAGAAAATTCCCCAATTTTGTTTATAAAAATGTGTTTAAATATTAAATTTTTTTTACACATTAATGTGAGGACACAATTAATCCCATTGGTTGTATATGTAATATTCACAGACTATCAAGGTTATATAAAGTGCTAAAATAAATTAGGCAAATGTAAATGAGATACATGTAATAACATTGCAAGAAGTTCTCTATAATCTGCTTCTTTTGAAGCTCCTCAGATCTATATCTGAGTTCAACTCATTGTGTCTTCCTGCTTCCAGCTTTTCTTCCCTTTGAGAAGGCCCGAGGTGATAACCCTCCCCCTGCCTTTGAGCTGACTCCTGTAACATTTTCCTGCTTCTGGTTGTAAGTATGCTCTGAAGGTCTGATGTTGAAATGTTTACTTTAAAGGTCTGAAAAACAGGCTCGGCGCCTGTGGTTCAGCGGGCTAAGGCACCAGCCACGTACACCTGAGCTGGTGAGTTCGAATCCAGCCCGGACCCGCCAAACAACAATGACGGCTGCAAACAAAAAATGGCCGGGCGTTGTGGCAGGCTCCTGTAGTCCCAACTACTTGGGAGGCATAGGCAAGAGACTCTCTTGAGCCCAGGAATTGGAGGTTACTGTGAGCTGTGAAGCCATGACACTCTATCCAGGGTGACAGCTTGAGGCTCTGTCTCCAAAAAAATAAATTAAATAAAATAAAAAATAAAGGTCTGAAAAACAATGTTTCTTCTCAACTTCTCCATATGTCTGAATTATTCAACATGATCAAAAATCTTCCTATGCTGTTACTAAGAGTTGTAATATATTATCTTTCTCAAGGTATTAGTTTTTTAGTTTCCTGTTTCCTCGTAATGTAACGTTCATTCATGATCTGGACACAGTCTTCTTATACTGATAAAGTCTGGTACCCTCTTCTTGAGCTTTGACTTCCAAGTTGTCTAAATGGGTTTCTAGATGAAAAAATAATTGCAATAAAGAAGGTTTTTCTTTATGTTTTGGTAACTGGCCTGAGAAACAATTTTACATTTTACTAACGTAATTTCCATGTTGTTCTTATTAAGTTGTTGATTATGTGAGAAAACCAGGCATTAAAAAGTTAGGGTTTTTTTTTCTGTGTTGCCTTTAAAGTCTTCTGATTATCACTCTAGGTTAAGCGAATTAGTATTTTTTTTTTTTTTTTTGCAGTTTTTGGCAGGGCCGAGTTTGAACCCACCACCTCTAGTATATGGGGCCAGCACCCTACTCCTTTGAGCCACAGGTGCCACCCTCAAATTACTATTATTTTACACTAACCTGTGATTCTGTTCTGATTAAAAGGTTTGAGCCATTTAACATCTTTAACGAATGTCCACAAAATCTAGAAAATTTGACTATTTAACCTCCTGTGAGTTTCCATGTTCTTGTCATTATCAGAAGTACGCAGGACTTATAACTTTTGTTTAAAATGTTGTTTTCTCATTCTGATAACAAGAGTCTCTAAATCCTTAGTGCAAATGATCTTAACAAATGATTATGTTTTCTATAGCAAATTCTTACAAGTCTAACAGTAGCTTGACACTACTAGACATGTTAATTTCATAACTCTGCTTTTAGAGTTTGAGTTTTGTGCTTTTAGTTGCTGAAAAGGTTTTAAAGCTTGATAAATCCCTGTCTACTTCCATCCCTGTGGGGCCTAGAACATTTAGTTGGCTATAAGCCTTTTGACTTAAGTCCTTTGGCCACAGGGTCCCACAGAGGAATAAGATGTAACCAGGACAGGTAACCATACCACCCCAGCAATGATAAGAAAAAGAAAAGTCTGGCCATTGATGTTGCCTCCGGCAAATCTCAACAACAACAAAAAAATTGGCTAAGGCTCCGCGCCTGTGGCTCAGTGGGCTAAGGTGCCAGCCACGTACACCTGAGCTGGTGGGAGCCCGCCAAACAACAATGACGTCTACAACCAAAAAATGGTTGTGCGTTGTGGCGGGCGCCTGTGGTCCCAGCTACTTGGGAGGCAGAGGCAAGAGACTTGCTTGAGCCCAGGAATTGGAGGTTGCTGTGAGCTGTGATGCCACAGCACTCTATCCAGGGTGACAG
>CAUYON010122609.1:0-15382 GCA_963573935.1 Arctocebus calabarensis | reverse complement strand
AAAAGATACATAATCTGCCAAAAAGGAAATGATGGCGTATAGACTGTACAAAGAGAGAACTAAGCCCTAGGGGAGACTTGGTGTAGTGGCTCATTTAAAATTGAGGCTCAGCACCTGTAGCTGAAGCGGCTAAGGCACCAGCCACATACACCAGAGCTGGCGGGTGCAAATCCAGCCTGGGCCTGTCAAACAACAATGACAACTACAACCAAAAAAAAAAAAAAAAAAAGCCAGTTCTTGTGGCAGGCGCTTACAGTCCCAGCTACTTGGGAGGCTGAGGCAAGAGAATCACTTAAGCCCAGGAGCTGGAGGTTGCTGTGAGCTGTGTGATGCCACAGCACTGTACTCAGGGTGACAGCTTGAGGCTCTGTCTCAAGATAAAATTTAAAAAATTACATTGAACACTAAATGGTCATAATCCTCATAACTACATTTGATTTCAAAAAGGGGTTTTCAGCCCTGTACCTGTGCTAAATAGCTATATAACATTTTGATATATAATTTTGAAAATTTATACTCTCATAATCAGGTGAGGCTTTCCTTGTAGCCTACAGGAAAATAAGGTGTATTCACTGCATAATTACTGAGGAAGAGGGGAGGGGTCACGTTGTGTTAGGAGTCCGTGGGTTTGTTAGAAATAACCCAGCACACTTCTTACAAAGTGAGTCAGACACGGCCAGCCTGAAGTGATGAGTTAGTGGTAAATAGACTAGAATTCTCACCCAGTTTCTACGACTTGTTTTAAGCTGCCCTTTTTTCAGGAAGAATGAAGCCATGGAGAGGTGTCTTTTGGTTCTGTTCTCCTTTTCTTTTAAGGGTCAAATTCTATAGAGAGCTTAGTGGGGGATGTGTCTGGCAGTTTTCATTTTGTGTTTCCCTTTTTTTTTGGTTTCAGTTCTGCTTTTAATTTTGGTTTTAATTGTTCTTAGAGATGGGGGTCTCACTCTGTTACCCAGGCTACAGGGTAGTGGCAGTAGCTCGTTGTATGTAACCTTGTACTCTTGGGCTCAAGGAATCCTTCTATCCCAGCCTCCTGAGTAGCAGGGACTACAGGCATGTGCTACCAAGCCTGGCTAACTTTTTAATTTTTTAGAGGTGGAGTCTTGCCAGGGCTGGTCTTGAACTCCTGGCCTCAAGAGTTTCAAAGTGCTGTGATTATGGCCTGAGCCACCAAGTCCATCCTTAGCTGTGGTGCCAGAAGGGAGGGATCAACCGGGAGCCCAGAACTCATTTTGCTCTCATCCATTCATTAGATGAAATAATGTCTACTTTGAATAGCATCTGTTATGCATAGCCTTTGAAAACTGTCGTAAAGCAGTGTTTATACTTGATGACATTGCTCATCTAAGCACTTTTGTGGGAATGGGGATTTTGTGGGTTTATTATAGGATAGTCTCCCAAAGCTTAAATCATGATTGGCTGTATGATCTTTTGTGAAGTGTTTATTTGCAGTATGATCCAATTATGTCATAGATGCTTTAGTAGATGCTAGAAATCAAAGACAATTTGATTTCAATTAAAAGATGCTGAGACTAGTGGCTGGGGTGGTAGGTAGATTTATATAAACATAACACATTGGAATGATATAAATACCACTGGACAAAGCACTCCTTCAAGGAATGTGGAGGCATTTGTCTTAAGTCCGTCTTAAGTGAGTTGAGCTCCTTATGATCGCTGATAGTGATGTGGCCAAGAATAACATATTCAGCTCTAAAACTTCATATTTCAAGGATGTGAATATATTGAAATTACATGACTTTAAGGTTTTAAAAAAATTTTGATGCTTTAAAAACTGATAAAGGTTATGAATATGTTCGTGACTCAGTCATTCTAACAACAAAATAAAAAGTGAAATAATTATGTCTCTCCTGTTGCTTCCAGACTCCTCAGGGGGAGTGATTAGTTTGTTTTGCAGAAATGTCTAGAGAACTTAATGTTTCTGTAAGTTAGATGTGGGTTTATAGCATGTGGCCATAAGAAGAAGGGCCCAAGTGTTAATAGTAAGAATTGCTAAATTATGCAAGGTAAGAAAATATTCTAATTTAATGTTAACATGTGACGTTGAGAAATTACTTGAGGATTGCATGAAAATGTAAATACTTTTCTGACTCAGGATTATGAGAAAATGAGTCTTTGGAATACATAAGGCCATTGGCCCCCAGGGACAACCTTATTCTTTTAAAAAACATTTTTTAAAAATCACGTCATTTTGTGTAGCTAGCTCATCTGTCCTTTTTGGTGGTACATGCAGAGAAGGCTATAAGATATACTCTGTGTGAGTGTGTGTGACAGAGCCACCTAACTTGTGAAGAACTTGACATTCAGAATTTATTATGTTAACCTTTCACTTATTCATATTGAAAAGAAAACTGTGTGAATAGCTTTCTTACATTCTTAAGTACTAATTTTATTTTTATTTATTTTTGAAACCGAGTCTTGCTCTCTCACCCAGGCTAGAGTGCTATGGCCTCAGCTTAGCTCACAGCAACCTCAAACGCACAGGCTCAAATAATCCTCCGGCCTCAGTCTCCTGAGGAGTTTGGATTATAGGTGCCTGCCACAATGCCCAGTTAATTTTTCTATTTTTAGTGGAGATGGGGTCTCAGTCTTGCTCAGGCTGGTCTCGAACTCCTAAGATCAAGCAATTCTCCTCGGTCAGCCTCCTAGAGTATTAGGATTATAGGCATGAACCACCCTGCTCAGCCCCTATGTATTTTAATTATAAAAGGTTATGAATGTCCATCTCCATCCTCAGAGTCTTAATCCTTAGGGAAAACTACTTTTAATTGTTAACAGCTTATTCTGTATTCATCTTCCTATTTCTGTTCTGCTTTCTGTTGATGTATCAGTGGTAACTTCCTGTTATGGAAGAAAAGCATTTAGTGTATACTTTATTACACATTCCAATTTTACCCACCCTTACTCCCCAATATAATTAAATCATTATTTAAATTCCAATCAGTATTATTTATGTTGTAAAGCAGCAGTTCTCAACCTGTGGGTCGCGACCCCTTTCGACTGTATTAAAGGATTGCAGCATTAGGAAGGTTGAGAACCACTGTTGTAAAGAGTATGCAGAAGTAGATAATGGTTGGTTGGTTGCTTTTCCTGAGTCAAGTAGTCATTGTCATAATTGTTTTGTACATCTTTTTATTTTTATTATTGTTACTTGTTAACTCTCCCCCCACCATCCCCTTTTTCTGAGCCATGTATGTAGTTATCGTTGATTTTTCCCAAGCTCTTTCGGCATATAAATGGAGAGTTTTTGCAATTTTCATTCATGGTCTTCTCTCTTCCAGTGTTGCTTTTGAGAATTCTCATGGCCATTCTGATTGCAGTTACTGTACATGGACCAGTGTTTTCTTTCTGGGCTCTTTTTGGTTTGGTTTTCATTTCTTGCTAGGTACAGTTGGGCCTATCATTATGGAAACCCTTATCCTTTAGTTAGGGATAAGGATATCTAGTTAAGGATAAAGTATTCCTTGGTTATTTCTTTGATTGTTTGTCTTCCTGCCATTTTTCTCTTCTTCTTTTTGGAATTCCTATTGTGTAGATTTTGTGATTCTTGAAAGAATCCTCTAATTTTATTATTATTATTTTTAAACATGTATTTTATTATTTTATTTTTGTTCTTGTTTTCTAGTTCTTTTTCTTTCTTTCTGCCTTCTGGGAGATTGCTTTGACTTTATTATAGCCTTTGGAAATATTTTAACTTTGACAGACCAATTTTTAATTTTCTTAAATTCTTTTTAATTTTGATTTTTTTCTTATCTTCTTTTTCAATGAAAAATCCAGAATGTTATTCTTGTTGATTGAAGATAAGTAAGCAAGTCTAAGATATAAATAAATGAATGTGACCAAAAGCTATCACAAAACTCATAACAATAGTGATCTTAGCCATTTTGCGTGGGAGGGAAACCTAATTCGTGCTTGGAGCGCTCACTCAGATACATATGGGCGAGACATGGAATCTGGGCTGCTAGGGAAGTTCCTGTGGTCTTGGTCTGTTGCTGGGCATACAAAACAAGTAATGCCCACTGAATCCCCTGTCACCCCGATGGGATTGAAGGATATTCCTTGTCAGATGCTTTCCAGGGCTCGTCCAGGCAGAGACATTGGGAAGGATTCGCACTGGGGCTTTCCCACTTCCTGGTGGGCTAGGCCTTAGCAGTTTGACTATCATTGGTCTTGTCATGTTGGAGTTTTCCGGCAATACAGTTACCTCATCACTTTAGTGATTCCTGTAAAATTCATGGGATTTCCATGGAGTCCTTTGGAATTGGACCTTCTCCTGTGACTTTTTTTTTTTTGAAACAGAATGTCGCTTTGTCATCCTCAGTAGAGTGGCCTGCTGTCATAACTCAGAGCAGCCTCAAACTCATGGGCTCAAGTGATCCCCTGTGTCAGTCTCCTGAGTAGCTGGACTCCAGATGCCAACCACAACACCTTGCTGTTTTTTTTTTACAGATGGGGTCTCACTCTTGCTCAGGCTGGTCTCAAACTCTTGTGCTCAGGCAATGCACCCGCCTCGGCCTCCCAGAGTGCTAGGATTATAGGTGTGACCACTGAGCCCAGCCCTCTCTTGTGGCTTCTGTCTTCCTTGGGACCAGGCCTGGAGTCTTTGTCCACCCCCAGCAACCTCTGCTTAGCAGTCTTGGCAGGGCCTCTTCATCAGAGGGGCTTGGAGGTGGGGTGGTGTCTGTGCTCGAAGGATGGTCCTGGCTCCCAGGCTGATCCCCTCAACTCCATTTAGATGATGAATGAATATTCACTTTAGGTAAAGGTATGCAGGAGAGAGGCTTAGTTTTCTTTGGTGCTTCCCACATACTTCATAGCCAGTCTGCAAGATTGTGCCATTATTCCGTGTGTCGAGGATTTAGCTTTTATAGTCTGTGTCGTTGGAACAGATTACTGAAGATTAAAAGAATATGTTCACATTTTCCTAAAGTGTCTGTTGGAGTTACGTTTTCTGGGTACATGCTTTGTGATTCAGGAGGCAGTAGTTTAATTAGTTGTTCCATCTCTTGTTTCTCACTTGCTGGATGTTGACCTCGTTCTCGTACACTGGCTGCCACTGCACAGCAGGAAACCAGCCTGGCAGTTCCCAGATTGGCCTCTCAGAACTTTGCTCCAGAAGGGGACTGCAATGTGCTCTCTCTGGTTCTGTGTTTAAAAATTCTAAACCTGTGGCTGTCTCATGGGTCAGATGCTCATCTCTAAACCAGTCAGTCTTAACTACAGTTATTCAGTATTTGTATGGGCCCAAGATTGTTCCAACCACTTTATACATTTAATCTTATTGACGTCTGACAATATGACATAGGCATAGATGAGAAACAGTGTGTGCCCTACCCTGTGTCACATGGCTAGTACATGCTGGAGCGAGGGTTTGAAGTCAGGCATTTGACTTTGGTGCTTTAAACCTTGGTCCCCAGGCCTGGTCCGTGGCCTGTTAGGAACGGGCTGTGCAGCGTCACTGCCTGAGCTCCTCCCACCCCCATGGAAAAATTGTCTTCTGTGCAGCCAGTCTCTGCAGCCAAAAAGGTTCCAGTCTGTGGCCTGTTAGGAACCAGGCCACACACCAGGGAGGTGAGTGGTGGGCCAGCTGGCGAAGCTTCATCTATACGTACAGCCACCAGCCACCCTCCATTGCTTGAATCACTGCTTCTGTCAGACCCACCCAACCCCTCATCTGTGTAAAAATTGTCTTCCATGAAACTGGTCACAAGTTTCAAAAAGGTTGGGAATCACTGCTCTAAACCACTGTCTTATATGTGGTATAACTTGCTGACTCTAAAGATAATGGTCCTAATGTAATAATAGCCCCAGGGCTCCCCAGGGGCTGCAGCCCATGGGCTGGGAATGACTAATTTAAAAGTTTAGAATGGGCAGTGTTACAGAAGTAGGTTGAGTGGGTAAATCTCAGTTTCTGAAGTGTGAGGTGGTGAGAAAACATTACTCCCACCCCTCTGCTCTGTGGATACTAGTAGCGGTGCACTGGGCTCTGTGTGGCTAGGAACGCCAGTGGCTGTGTGAGCTGGAGAGGATTCCCTGTGGTACTTTCACTCTACTCTTAGATCTGGCTCAGCCAGGGAAGGGATGGGAGCAGGTGTTCTGCTGCTGTTGCAAATGGGACTGCTGTGTTTGTGTGTAAGGATAAGGGCTTGCTGCTCGTGCTGAGAGGGCCGTTCCAGCAGTGGTTTCTTTTCTCTAGTTCTGTATAGATAATTGCTTTTAAGTACTACTATAGATGGAATATGATAGTTTTCTCGCAGTGACACTGACACATTTCCTATTAGGAGCAAAGCAAAAGGCAGTTTTTTGGTTGTAACTTTCCTTTCTCTCTCTCAAGATTATCCTGAAGGCAATAATTCAAGTGATTACCTTGTTCAAACAACAACTTACCTTCCGGAAAACTTCACGTACTCACCATTCCTCCCCTGCCCAGAAAAGCTGCCTTACATGCGTAAGTGTGGTCTAATTTTGACTTGTTTACTTGTGTTATAATAAAATCAAAAAACCCACACGATTGGAGTGGGTCAGGATCAGATCATTACTGTGGGTGCAAATGTTCATTTTATATAGCATGTTATTTGACTTTTTTTTTTTTTTTTTGGCAAAGCACTTCTCATAGGGGAATGATTGAGAAGCTGATGAAAAATTACTAAAGAGAAAATGACAAATGCTCGTTATTTCTCGCACCAGGGTTTAAAAATTAATACTTTGGCTTCTAAATTCCTTTAAAAGAACATTTAGGAGAGTAATGTGTAGTCTCACTTTGAATATGTTAGAACATTGTAGATTAGCCCAAGGTCTTTTTGGACTACTGTTCTTTTCCTCAGAAGTAATACCATGTCTGTTGTGAATTTGCTATACTCACAGGTTACAAAAATTATTTTTTACATAAATGTACATGTAGAAAATGTATATTGCTACAGATGCTCTAAGAATTTGTGTAAATGGTCTTATACATTACATTTTATTCTGAAACTTGCTTTATTATTATTATTGGGGATTCATTGAGGGTACAAGATAAAGGGAGTTTTGTTGTTGGTTTTTTTTTTTTTTTTGCAGTTTTTGGCCAGGGCTGAGTTTGAACCTCCTACCTCCGGCATGTGACCTTGGTGCCCTACTCCTTTGAGCCACAGGCGCCGCCCTGAAACTTGCTTTTTATTTTTTACTTAATTTTTTGAGAACTATCCTTGTTGTTAACCTATAGATCTAATGTATTTCCCCTCTTACTGCATAGTGTATCTTCATATAAATGTATAACATTTCATTTACCTCTTGCCCTGCTGATGAACATTAGGTCACTTCTTCTTTTGCTATTGCAAAATATAATAGCAGTTTGTTTTTTTTTCTTTTTTGCTTTAAAGAACAACATAGCACGGACTGTCTGGTGCAGATATGCCTGGGTACTTGAGGGTCGATGCCTAGCAGTGGAATTGCTGGGTAGTTGACTCAGTTTTCCCAGACTGTCTCAAATTGCTCTCTAAATTTATGTTCCTAACAGCAAAGCATGAATGTATCATTTTGATATTGAAGGACTGTTTGTTTGAGACAGGGCCTCATTCTGTTGTCCAGGCTAGAGTGCTGTGGCATCAGCACTCCTGGGTTCAAGTGATCCTCCTGCCTTGGCTTCCTGCAGACAACAGGCATCCAGCACAACGCCTGGCTAAGTTTTCTACTTTTAGTAAAGATAGGGTATTGCCTTGCTTAGGCTGGACTCAAACTCCCCACTTCAAGGGATCCACCTGCCTTAGCCTTCCATAGTGGTAGGATTACAGGCATGAGCCACCGCACCAGCCCTGATACTGATGGACTTTTAAATTTTGCTAATCTAATAGATTAATAAATAGCATCTCATGGTTTCAATTTCATGTGTTTGTATTCTTAAATTTTCTCTCCTGTGACTTGCTGTGTCATGGCTCTTATCCATTCCTTGACAATTCTTAGGTATTTACACTGACCTATAGGAATTCTTTATACTCTGGCAGTGACCTGGGTCTGCTCTGTGGATTGTAAGGATCTTTTTATGGTCCTGGGCTTGTCTCTTTGTTTATGGAGTCTTTTATTTTGTATAAGTTAGAAATTATGATATTTTTAATCATATCCATCAATTCATTTAAAATTTTTGCTTTTTTTTGGTCTTAAGAAAGCTTTTCTTGCCCCAAGAAAAATAGCTTTTCTTCATTCTAATAATTCTATTACTTTGTTTTTAACTTTTGTGTGTGGTGCTGTAAACATACAGGTTTTAAAAATTATGAAGCGGATACATTATCATTATTTTGAAAAACCCACCACGGCAATAATTTTGGCATTTTTTTTTCTTTGTGTGTTTTCCCTGCCCCTGCCACATGATTTTAACCACACCCTGTACAAGTAAGTTTACATCTTGATTTTTATATAAAGATTTAAATAAACATTTTTAACTGTTCATGTATCCCCGTGTTCTAATGTCTTTAGTATCTAAATACATTTTATATGTCTTCTCATTCCTTTTTTAAAATTGAGGATATTAGCCTTTGTCTATCATATTGGTAGGAATTTTTCAGTTTGTTGTAGGTAGAGATAGATATTTATAATAAAAAGAAAGATTGACCTTTCAATATGTAAGGCCATGGTTTTCAAACTTGAGGGTGCACTAGTATCACCGGGACGGTATCATTAAGCACAGATTTCTGGCCCTGCCCTTAGAGTTTCTGATTTAGTAGCTCTGGAATAGGGCTGAGAATCTTCATTTCTGACAGGTTCTTTGAGATGATGCTAATGCTGATGGGCCACACTTTGAGACCCACTGACCCACTCATCCCTGGCTGCGCGGTATACCTGGCAAGCTTTTATAATTCTCGGCCCACCCCCAAGTTTCTGGCTTTATTGTTTTCACCTGGGCCTGGACACATGTGTTTTGAAAATAAAATTCTCAGGAGATGCTTATCTTGTCATCTCTTTGCTAAACCATAATAGAAGATGGAGCTCAGTGATTTCTGGCTCATTGCGAATACTTTATTATTGCAGCCTTATTCTCCTAAACATGAATATTTTTTCTGTGTGATACTGAAACTGGGTAATGTTCTTCTGAAATACTGATTACAAGAATTTCATGTCATAATTCTTACACGCAGAGGTTCATGGTGTTAGAAAATCTTTCTGTTCTTGGTTCAGTTGCCATTTTCATAATGAGTGCTTAATGAGTACTCATTAGATTCTGCTTGAAAGTGCTCAGTGGCCAGGCCCTTTTGCTGGTACTTGTCACCTGCTGTCCCCTAGGCCATCACACATGAACTGCCCTGAGAGCCTGTGGGATGTGTGGCTGTTGTGAGCTGTCTTTCCACTGGTCTTGGTGCTATTGTTCCTTTTCTGTGCTTTCCTCAGAGTTTTTCATTCTTTTATAAGTGGATCACACTGGTGTGACCAGTCATCCTGTCATAGCACATCCCACTCCTGTGTGTCCAGTGAGTGGTGGCCAGGGCCACAGGGTTATTTGGTAGAAAGTATAGCCACACTGATAATGCTTTAGAAAGGAGCTGTGGGTGTAGCCAAAATGACAAGGCGTCTGCCAAGAGAGCCATGCACGAGCTGCTCAGCACGGCCCTTCATAGTCATGTGACCTCTGCAAAGTGGAGCCTCTGTTTACCTAGCTGTAAAACTCATAGCATCTTCATTCAGAGTGTTGTGAGGACAGGATGGCCCACAGCACTTAATGCTTAATAGGAGTTAACCTCCTTTCTTCTTTGAATGCTGGAGTCAGCACTTTACAATAATCAAGGGAATGAGAAACCTAGAAGAAATGTGTGGAGTTAAGATTTATTCTTAGTTATGCCTCTTTAATTTTTTTTTAATTAACAGGATATTTGCTGATGATGGTAGAGAACAGTTTAATAAGAGTAACATCTTATTATATTACACGAAATAATTGAATGTGATACTTCCTCAAATAATACTTAGGAGGGATCCATGTAAGAATAAGATGTACTTGGATGAAAACCATTTGAATATGAGTAATATTTATTTATAATCACCAAAAGTGAATTCAAGGCTTAAAATTGGTGTGTTTGATTATCTAGCCATAAATCCTTTTTGATTTTTCCCTAGTGTAGCAGTGGAACCATTAGCAGGACATTTCCATAAAGGGTGAATTTTCAAAAGGGAATTCAGATATAATGCATTTCAGGGATTTCAACAATGTTACATTTTGAATAGTAGTCAATGACATTGAAAATCTATTTTGCTGTGTGTTATTTATGTGAAGAGAATGAGTGAATTCTTCTTTTTATTGTTAGTATTTATAGATGCTCCATAGGGCAAACTTATTTCCAGCTTTATTGAAGTTATGTAAGATTCTTTGTGCTAACAGAATAAAATAGAAGTTTCACCTTAGCTAGAGCTAAAGGGTAATAAGTGCTTAGCATAGATGTTTTGATTTTGATTTTTCTGGGTGAGGTAGAAATGGAAAATGTCAATTGTATATCCATTGTTAAAATGAAAATAGACTTCACCTTTAGTTTTCCTATCTTTTAATTCTTATTCAAATAGTGACCTTTATATACTCTGTCCTTACTGTTTGCAGAATTGTTTTCTGTATGGTTTAAACCCTGATAGTTTTTGTAGTTGCTAACATTATGAATGTAACAAAAGCAAGGGCTTTTTGAGATGAATTTAAATAATTTACATGAAAATCAGCAAGGAGGGAAAAGATAAGCAAATAAACTTCAGAAAAGCTCAAGTAATGGTTTTTGTTTATTGTAAAAAGAGGTGGCATTGCTTTTAGAATCACAAGCTTGTGTTGGTTGAATAGCAGCTATGGGCTGGGCCCCAGGTTAGGAGCTCGCAGGGAGGAGCAAAGTGAATGTGGCCAAGTGTGTCCCAGCCCCAAGCAGGTGAAGATTTATTCAGAAAAAGGGCTGCTATGAGAAGGGTACAAATTCAAAGGGGAGATGGCAGTTCATTCTGAAAGGAAAAGGAGACATCAGAGAGAAGGGGCCTTGGAACTGGGTCTTGAAGATGCTGAGAGAGAACAGCACCAGGGCAGGAGGAGGCCCATGCGTTCTGGGAGTGTAGAGTGGTTGGCTTCATCTGGGGACGGTGTGTGAGTGGGGCGTGTGGGAAATGAGCTGGGCGGGAGAAGGGCTTTGCATAGAGGACTAAGGCATCTGAGGGCCACATGGTTATGTGAATCCCTAGATGCCAGGAGATGGGCTTGGGAGGCAGACGAATGATGGAATAGGATTGTATTTGAGAAGGGTTGTTCAGATGAGAAGCTGAAAAATGGGTGAAGTGCTGCAATCAGGGAGACTAATGAGGCACTTACTGCGTTGAGCTGAGAGGCAACAACAAGCTCGTGGAAAGAGGCGGAGGCACAAGCAGGAGCTCTGGGGCGCCGCTGGCCAGGTGCAGCAGCCAGCTGAGGGAGCTGGGTTCATTTCCAGGCTAATGACTGGGTGACCATGAGGAGAAACAAGCATTGCAGGATCAGCCTCACGTTTGGAGACTGGGAAGTTAGAGTGTTCAGCGTGAGCATGCTTGAAAGAGGAATATATATATATATATATTTTTTTTTTTTTGAGATAGAGTCTCAAGCTGTCACCCTGGGTAGAGTGTGGTGGCATCACAGCTCACAGCAACCTCAAACTCTTTGGGCTTAAGTGATTCTCTTGCTTTAGCCTCCTGAGTAGCTTCTACTACAGGTGCCCGCCACAACGCCTGGCTTTTTTTTGTTGTTGTTGTTGGAGTTGTTTAGCAGGCCTGGGCTGGGCTCGAACGCACCAGCCTCGGTGTATGTGGCTGGTGCCCTACCCACTGAGCTATGGGCACCCAGCCAAGAGGAGTAAATATTTTAAAAGTTGTGGGGAATGAGAAGTGGAGTCAGCTAATCATAGGGTGACTAATGTTCAGCCTGGAGACCCCCCTCCTGGGTTCAAATGCACAAATAACACTTGTTAAAAGCTTCCTACGTTCAAGACAGCATATTACATGTTCTAACCAAAATGTCTTGGTATGTGTGCTTAGGTGATTTTCTTCAGTGCTGTTTATTAGGTGGAGAGTTTGAGCATGGACAATTGTGGCTCCAAGGCTGGGGTTTGCAGCCCAGGTGTGGCAGGATGGGAAGCGGGTGGGAGGGGTGTCTGCGAGTGTATAGGTGCTATGATGGGGGAAGGTCATAGAGCTCTGTTTCTCTAGGTGTGGTTCAGGGATGACCAACACCAGAATCAGCTGGGATACTTAGGACATCAGAGCCAACCTCTAGACCTATACCAAAAGCTAAACCAAAAGATTCCTAATTGCAAACCACAGACTATGCTTTATCTGGTTTAAGAGGAAAAGGAACCCATGAAAAGAAACTAAGGAGCCTGGAGAAAATCTAGGTGTCCAGAGAGTCAGGTTCAAAGGTATAGCAGCCAAAACAAGGCCCAGACCACTTTCTGAGGCATCTCCAGTTCACTGCTGCTCCCAAGCCTCCTACAGGCACATCTAGTCTCGTGACAGCTTCCACTTGCTCAGATGGTTTAGAGAGTGGCTTCTGGGAGGCAAAACTCAACAGTGGGCAGTTCATGCAAATGAAATGTGTTCAGATAAAGCCTGTGGCCATAACCAACTTGTAACTGACACAGAAACCTTGTGATGGGGCCAGTCAACTGCATTTTTAACAAGCACACTTGGTAATTCTTAGGCACACCACCAACGTTAGCAAACAGCTTCATAAGGAGGCAGATAGGCAGGAAAATATGGGGAGGTAGTAGGAAGAACTTCAGCTCTCCATGAGATCGAAGGAGAAAGGGAGGACGGTAAGGGGAAAGGGAAGGAGGATTTAACGAGAGGGAGCAGTGTCAGAGTGGAAAGTCAGTCAGTTCCGGATCATCGTGATTCTCAGGGTGGATGACACACAGGGACCTGTCAGCGAATGTGGCTGCAGACTGGGAAGTGGCTGCAGAGGAGGTAAACTCAAGAAAGAAAGAGGTAGATGAGTATTTGAAGGGTGCAGCTATGAATCTGCAGAATACCTTTTATGCCTGACTGCAAGATTCTAGAGCTAGGAGTTCTAGAACATTTTACTTAACATAGTTTGAAATGAGAGATGTGGTTTCCTTGAGATGAGGAGCTAGGGGGCCGGTGGTATTCTAGAAAAAACATTGAGGTACAGTAGAGGGAAATTTATTAGCAATTCAATTATTCCAAAAAACATTTGAAAAGGCAGGAGGAGTAGATAATAAAGCATATTTTCTTGACAGACATATCTTCAATTTAATAGTGGCTTTTGGGGAATAAGAAAGAAGCAGACATTAAATGTATATTGTAGGGTATTTCCTCACAACCCAGAATGGATGCGTGTGAATTAAGAGAATATAGTGGTTATGGGTCATACCTTTAAGAGAGTTGATCTGTTTGTCAGTAGAGAGTAGGAGATCAACTTGGAAGAGTGTAATGAAAGGTGTGAAGTCCCTAGGGGTAAAACAGTGGTTTATTAGGTGGATTATGAGGCAAAGCTGGTGACACACAGCAAAACTATTACCTGGAAGTTATAGTTCGTCACTCAGAATAAATCCAGAGAGAACCATATGCAGGGAAGGAAAGTGGGTATTAAGAACTAACTGTATATTGTGCTCAGATTAGGAGACAAGAAGTTGGACTGTACTGAGGGCTGTTATTTTGGGTCATTTACATGTGGGTCACTTTTTGCACAAGTGTCCTAAAGACATATTTTAGCACCTGCTAGAGCCAGGGAGTGGACATGCAGGTCAGAGGGAAGCAGAGATGAGACAGGAGTGGACAGCCAGCTTTGCCTTCCTGGTCATCCACTGATTCATTCATCCTGTGTTCAGGCATTGCCCTTGGTGTTGGTGTGTAACACTCTTTCTTAGTTTAAATGCTTAGGTTTGCTTGTTTCAAAAATAGCTAAGTAAGAAATCACTTGTTAAGAAGTTACAAAATTCTAGAATTTGAGAAGCTTAAGTAAAGTATTTGAAATAGGCAGTGTCTAATGTTGGCTTCAAAGAGGACAGTAGGTGTCTGATGGCTGGATGACTGTTTAGTCTAAAGTTGTACTCGGGAGGCAGGCAGCACAGAGGATGAGGGGAGGTGATATCCTGTCTTAACATGAAAATTCTTTTCTGGCTTTGAAAAGGAATTCACCCTAAGGGACATTTCTAGTAGAAATTCAGATCTTTCTCTGACTCTGTCATCAGGAGCTTTGGGCTGTGCACATATAAAACTCTGAGGGTAAAACAGAGACAAAAGCCAAAGTATCTAGAATTAGGCTTTAGATAGCAAAAAAATAGAAACAGACCCCAAACTAAGTGAAGAAGTCATTTAAAACTATTATTGTATTGAGAAGATAACCCTCTGCCTAGAGATTGGCCTTAAATTTGATTTGAAATGTCAGAAAAATGTCAATATAGGTAACTAATATGCATTGAATATTTGTTGTTTTAAGAGTTACATAATTTTGGGTGATGCCTGTGGCTCAAGGAGTAGGGTGCTGGCCCCATATACCAGGGTGGTGGGTTCAAACTTGGTCCCAGCCAAAAACTGCAAAAAAAAATATATATATATATATAATCTTAATAGAAAAATAGTACCCTACATCATGTCATGGGATACATCATAATCAGCACCACAGTAAGCCTGTCTATTGTTCAGGCCCATGTGTGCCTAACAGATGCCGGCGCCATTCAGGTCCAGCTTCCCCACATGAGGTCATTGCTGGATGGCTCGCAAATTCAGCATTAGGGAATTACCATAAATGTCCTGCATGGCCAGAGGTGCAGCTCAGTTACGCTCACACATGACAGAAGCAGCTGGGCACAGGACACTGAGGGAACGTTTTTATGGCTGACGCAGATGCCATGCCTCTCACCTTGTTCCTCCAGGTAGCTGGCAGCCCCTCCCCCTTCAGTGTTTTTCAACCTTTTATGTCTCACAGCACACTTGAACTTCCACAGCACACTTAAATTATGTTGATCCAAAAAAAGTAAGATAGAATATACTTACCCTACTTTGAATATCTTTTGAAAATAATTTAATTAATGGCCTTTAAAAATTTTCCAGGCACACCTAAGATCCTCTCATGGCACACCACTGTGTCATGGCACACTTCTGTTGTGGCACACCTCTATGTCGCAGCGCACCACTGTGTCACGGCACATCGCTGTGTCACGGCACACCACTGTCATGGCACACTGCTGAGTCACAGCACATTGCCATGTCATGGCACATCACTATCATGGCACACCGCCGTGTCATGGCACACCACTGTGTTATAGCACATCACTGTGTCACGGCACACTTCTGTTGTGGCACACCTCTATGTCGCAGCGCACCACTGTGTCACGGCACACCACTGTCATGGCACACTGCTGTGTCACGGCACATCACTGTCATGACA
>CAUYON010122606.1:0-15684 GCA_963573935.1 Arctocebus calabarensis | reverse complement strand
AATGGGAGGTCTAGCTTGAGTTCTTTGAGAGTTCTCCACACTTCCTTCCAAAAAGGTTGTATCAGTTTGCAGTCCCACCAGCAGTGTAAAAGTGTTCCCTTCTCTCCACATCCATGCCAGCATCTGCAGTTTTGAGATTTTTGTGATGTGGGCCATTCTCACTGGCGTTAGATGGCATCTCAGGGTGGTTTTGATTTGCATTTCTCTAATAATTAGGGATGATGACACTTGCACTAGACTGTTTATTGCAGCCCAATTTACAATTGCCAAAATGTGGAAACAACCTAAATGCCCACCAACCCAGGAATGGATTAACGAGTTATGGTATATGTACACTATGGAATACTATTTGGCAATTACAAAGATGGAGACTTTACAGCCTTTGTATTAACCTGGATGGAAGTGGAACACATTATTCTTAGTAAAGCATCACAAGAATGGAGAAGCATGACTCCCATGTACTCAAGTTTGATATGAGGACAATTAATGACAATTAATGACACGGTAGGGGTAAGGGAAGGGGAGAGAAGAGAGAGAAAGAATGAGGGAGGGGTGGGGAAAGGAAGAGCAGAGAGAGGGAAGGAGCGAGGGGGGTGGGATCTTGGTGTGTGCCACACCTTTAGGGGGCAAAACACGATTGTAAGAGGAACTTCACCCAACAAATGCAACCAGTGTAACATGGTTTCTTGTACCCTCAATGAATCCCCAACAATAAAAAAAAAAAGGCCTTATTAGCTTGCATTCCCACCAGCAGTGTAAAAGTGTTCCCTTCTCTCCACATCCATGCCAACATCTGTAATTTTGAGATTTTGTGATGTGGACTGATCTTCCTGGAGTTAGATGATATCCCAAAGTGGTTTTGATTTGCATTTCTCTGATGATTAAAGATGAGGAGCATTTTTTTCATGTGTCTGTAAGCCATGTGCCTGTCTTCTTCAGAGAAGTTTCTGTTCAAGTCTCTTGCCCACATAGAAATGGGTTTTATTATTATTATTATTATTGATTAGTTTGAGCTGTCTGTGGATTCTAGTTATCAGACCTTTGTCAAAAGCATAACCTGCAAATAGCAAAACCTTACCATTCATTCTGAAGGCTGTCTGTTTGCTTTAATTACTGTGTCTGTGCAGAAGCTTTTTAGTTTTTACAGATCCCAGTAATATAATTTTGGTGTTGCTTCAATTTCTCGGGGGGGGGTCCTCCTCATAAAATATTCTCTTAGGCCAATTTGTTCAAACGTTTACCCTGCACTATCTTCTAAGATGTTTGTAGTTTGAGGTCTTAAGTTTAAATCTTTTATCTAGTGAGAATCAATCTGTGTGAATGGTGAGAGATGGGGTCCAGTTTCATTTTTCTATAGGTTGCCAGCCAGTTCACCCAGCATCATTTGTTAAATATTGATTGTTTTTGATAGGTTTGTCAAAGATCAAATGACTATAAGTGTCTGGGTTCATCTCTTGGTTCCCTATTCTGTTCCATATATTTCCCTCTGTGTTTTTGTGCCAGTACCATGCTGTTTTGATCACTATGGATTTATAATGTAGCCTGAAGTCTGGTAGCGTGATATCTCCTGATCTGTTTTTATTTCTGAGTAGTGTATTTGATTTTCAAGGTTTTTTCTGATTCCATATAAAATGAAGCACTATTTTTTCAAGCTCTTGAAATTTTTAAAGCAATATATTATTGCAGTTACTATTTGTTCCTATCAAATTGCCCAGAAATGTCTTCTTTCACCATTTTTATTGATTTCTGTTTGGCCATGTCAAACGTCCTTTTTATGTTATCAAAAACGTGCAGGCGAACTTCCTGTGAGTAGGAGCTGTGATTCTGAGTCAGCATGAGACTGCAGTGTGACTGTACCTGCCCCTGCCCACCACGTGGCCTGAGTGTTCTGCAGGCCTTCAAGTTCTTAGCACAACCACCTGGGCAAATGTCTAACCCGGTGACCACAGTGGCAGCTCTGGGCCTGACACAGGCACGCCTCCCACTGCACCCTCATTCCCTGTGAGATGATGGCCGTTCCATTTGCTGTCTCTTATCTTGTCAGGAAATGTCAGTGCTATAAGTGTAACAAGTATTATGGAGGGTGTAGTCAATGTTTTTTGTAGTTGTTTACTTTGGGAGGGAGGAGGTAGTATCTGATGATTGCTAAATTTAGATTTTTTTTAATTCCTTTATAGCAATTCAAGTTTCACTTAAAAAAAAAAAACTCAAAGCAAAATGGCTGGAATTATTTCCTATTAACGGGTGGTACCTATGGGGTTGTACTAGATGGATTTTTTTATTTCATTGTTGATTTTAGAATTTGAGTAAATTTCACATATTTCAAATGTTAGTACAGGTGTAACCACATTTAGGCCCCTTCTCTGTTCATCACAGGTGGCTCTGTCATTGATCTCATAGTCACTGGGATCTGAATGCAGCTTCTTTGGGAATTTCTGTCCTTACTGATTTTGTTATTTTCTCCAGTCTTATTTACACTCTTGTAATAATATTGAATAAATCATTCATTTCAGTATTTATGCACTAATTATTTTCCTTAAGTTATTTCAATTAGTAATTAAATTAGAATAGGATTATCTCAGTTACTTTATTGGTCAACAAATTTGAATTTGTCCTTAAAAACTTTTAAGTAATTCTTCACGTTAGTGAAGGAGATAGTTTGAACACACTGCTTACAGGGTCCTGGCAGTTCCCCATCATTGTTTGGTTCCCTTCTATTGCAAAAGAATCGTTTTCAATCTCATAGCTTCTGCTGTAACCCTCCATATGTCCTTGGTTTGACTGAAGTGCCAAAAATATATTATGATTGCTAGAAAATAAATATAGAACAAAACTATGACAATAGGTAAATACAATAATTGCACAATTTGTGTTGAGCAGTGTGTGAGTCCTCACATAGATACATGCACAGCGTTTTGTGCTTCTAGCTAGTTCGTAACCACAGACGCAAGCAGGACAATTCTGAGATGCGTAAAAGACAAGAAGCACTTGCTGATTTCCACACCGACCCTGTCGCCGCAGTCCTGACTTTGTTTACTGCTTGGGAATTGTTCCCTTTCCCTTCACACCTCCTGCAGATTCCTGGTTGTCATTGAGGAGCCACAGCCTTATTCCATGTGTTTCCTGCCGTCTTCTCACTCTGGAACCTGACGATCCCCAGTCATGGTTTTCTTGTTACTTCAGGCAGTATAATCATCTAGCACAACCGAGGGTGAAGGAGCCAGCTGCACCTGAGCAGGAGCCTCTGCCGTGTGTCCTCACGTGTCCTGCCTGCTCCGCACAGTGCCTGAGCCAGCACCCGCACGCTGCTCAGTGGTCCTCGCACCCGTCAGGCAGTGCCCCGTGGTGCTGCTGGCTCTGCGGGGCCGCACGGCGTCGCCGAGGACTGGCAGCCTGAATAGGTGCACAGGGGCATCACAAGCTCATCCCTTTCCTGCTGCAACCAATTTTCAGTTTTCACTGGGTTGTTTTTTCATAATTCGTTGCCACTGCATTTTTCCAACAAGTCTGACTGTAGGGGAATGAGGTGACTACCTGTGTGGAGTTGGACAGTGACTGCGTCTTCCCTTTGGGATTAGAGGTGGAAGACACGAGTAGAGGGGGCACTGCCAGGGCGCTCCTCTCTCGGCTGAGGCAGGAGACCCAGAGGGCTTTGTGACCATGGAGACACAGGGCCAGGGTAGGCCCAAACAGAGGCAGGATGTTAAGATTGCCCAGAGTGCTGCTGTATAAAAACCCACCCAAGCCCAGTGGCTTCCCGTGAAGTGTTACGCCGTGTCATGTTACTGCCCAGAGCTCCGCGGTTGGCAGCCGCCAGCTGGGCGGTCTCCCTCACGGCTCTCAGGCGGTTGCCCGGCTGATGTCCCAAATGGCTCCTGACCTCGAGTATGGCCCAGGAGTGGGAACGGAGCCGGGCAGGGCCGCTGCATCACTCCTCCTCTCTCACGGCCTCTCTTTGTGCGTATCTTGGCCTCCTCAAAGCCTGGAGGTCTTATGGTCATCCCAAGTCTTAATGCGGCGTGGCTGCGCCTGTAGGGCAGCTGCAGGCCCTCTCATCCTAGTCCTGGATGACCCACAGCCTGCACGGATTCAGGTGGGGCCATGGCCTAAGGGGCCGCAGGCAGGGCAGCGGCCTGGTGAGCGGCAGGTCTGTGTGGAAGGTGGCCAGAGAGTTGGGTTGCTCGTGATCCCACGGAGTGTGGCCTGTGGACTGGGCCTCTGCTGAAACAGAGGTCTCCTCGACCCAAGGAGGGATGGAGAGAAGAGGGCCAGGGCTTGGGTTTGAAGAGCGTGTCTGTCTGAGAACCAAGCACACGTGACACAAAGGGAAAGAGAAAAGGAAAGGTTCTTCAGGAAGGTAAGGCGGAGCCAGGAGGTTTCCGAGCTCCGAGGGCAGGTGGGCCCCAGGAGAGCCACTCAGGGTGGGCCCCCTGCCGCTGGTTCTGTGCCCACCCGGCCGGGGCTTTGCGGGGATGGAGGCTCTCGGCAGCTGTGGACTGGAGCAGCTTCACACAGGCGTCGGGAGCCTCGGGCTGCTTCTGTTTCCGTTATCTGGTCGTGGCACGCCATGTTCGCTGTCTTGGCTTTCGTCATCTGCGTGTCACTGCCCTCGCAGAAGCCTTCACTTGAGACACTGTTCCCTGGTCCTACGAGGCAGCGTCTCTTCCTGTCTCTGTTCTGCACCATCGTACTCACCCAGTGGTCTGTTCACCATATCACTCAGGTGCTGGTGCTTGCTGGACAGATGCACAATAAATATTTAGCAAGTCAGATTCAATTGAACTTTTTAATATGAGTTTAAATATTTGGTAAAAGTTACACTCTGTGCACTGTCATTTTTCTTTTCTATCTGGGTTCTATGAACACTCAATACAGAAGTGTCAGTACCTTCTCCATGATGCCACCCTCTTGTGGATTTATAGAAGCTCTAGAGAGCACTTAATCCCAGTAGAAAGTTTTATTGTGGGTGTTATATAAATTCATTTATTTAAATATATTTAGAATCGAGTGGCACCTCAAGTAGTAGGGTGCCGGCCTCATATACCAGGGGTGGCGGGTTCAAGCCCAGCTCCAGCCAAATCTGGAAAAAAAAATAATATATATACATATATATGTATATATACACACACACGTACATATATGTATTTATTTATTTAGAACCTACTGTGTGCCATTTGTTTTAGGCTGGAAACAAACTGATAAAAACACTGGAATTTCCACCTGGTGGAAGTAAAAGCATTTTACTATATTTTACAAACATTTCAGTGCTCTGGAGAGCAAATGAAGAGTGACAAAGAGTCAGGAGGGGTAGGTGAAGAATGAGAGGGCTGACGCAGAACTGGCTGTGGCGAGGACGACCCCATCCATGCTCTTACAGCAGTGGAGGGACCTGCAGTCCAGGCCGAAGCTCGTCTGGGTCAGGAACTGGACACACAGCATCTGTGAGACACCACCAAAGCAGGACTTGGTGCCTGGAAGAGTACGTAGATGTTCTGATTTTAAGACACCTATCCATAAATGTAATTCACCATGTAGATAATACTAAAGGTCCTCTCGATAGATGTAGAAAAAGCATTCAACAAAATTCAGCATCCTTTTCTGACAAGAACACTTAAGGAAATAGGCATAGGTGGGACATTTCTTATCGAAGCCATCTACAACAAACCTACAGCCAGTATCATACTAAATGGAATAAAACTGAAAGCATTTCCACTTTGAACTGGGACCAGACAAGGATGTCTCCTATCACCTCTACTATTCAACATAGTGCTGTAAGTTCTAGTCAATGCAGTCAGGCAAGAGAAGGATACAAAGGGCCTCCAAATGGGGACAGAGGAGGTCAAACTCTCACTCTTTGGGAATGATCTGATCTTATACTTGGAAAACCCTAGAGTCTCAGCCACAAGGCTCCTGGAAGTGATGGAGGAATACAGTAACATCTGGGGATATAAAATCATTGTCCACAAATTAGTAACCTTCACATATGCCAATAATAGTTAAGCTGAGAATCAAATCAAAGATATAACTCCTTTCACAGTAGTTTAAAAAAAAATTAAATACCTTGGAATATATCTTGCAAAGGTTGTGAAGGATCTCTATAAGAGAATTATGAAACTCTGAAAAAAGAAATAGCAGAAGTTGTTAACAAATAGAAGAATATACCAAGCTCATGACTGGGAAGAATCAACATTGTTAAAATGCCCAAACTAGCCAAAGTGATCTATGGACTTAATGCAATCCCCATCAAAGCACCATACTTTGAAGAGTTTGAAAAAAAAGAATACTTCATTTTATATGGAACCAGGAAAAAAAGATCCAGTGCAATTATAAGAAATAAAAACAGATCTGGAGGCATTATGTTACCAGTCTTCAGGTTATACAACAAGGCTACAGTGACAAACCAGCATGGTACTCGTTCAAAAATAGAGTCATAGCTCCGTGAGTAGAGCAGAGAGCTAGCGATGAACCCAGCCACGTATCCCCATCGGATCTTATACTGGGTAAAGGCATCCCTGTTCAATCAGTGGTGCTGGGGAACTGGGGAAACACATGTAGAAGATAGAAACTAGACCCATACTTTTCACTACTGACAAAGATTGACTCTCGCTGGATAAAAGATTTAAATTATTATTATTTTATTTCAGGTTAATGTGAGAGTACAAACAAGTAAATCACTATATTTGAATTTGTTAGGTTGAGTCCCTCTTGCAGCTATGTCCCACATCCAGAAGTTGTGCCATACACCTGTACACGTGACCGTTCAGTGGGAGCACCCCACATCCCCCCGTCCCCCTCCCCTCCGTCCTCCTCCCTCAGTCCTCCTCCCTCCAGCTTGAGTTGAAATGAGTTTTTTTTCCTATGAGGACGTGAACTAGATTGTCTATTGGCTTCATATTAGTATTAAGTACGTTGGATACTTGCATTTACATTCTTGTGACACTTTACTAAGAATGTGTTTCAACTCCATCCAGGTTAATACAAAAGTTGTAAAATCTCCATCTTTTATGGCTGAATAGTATTCCATGGTATACATACACCACAGTTTGTTAATCCATTCATGGGTTGATGGGTATTTAGGTTATTTCCACAGCCTGGCCATTGTAGATTGAGCTGTGATAAATGTAGCACATATGTCCTTATGATAAAATGATTATTTTTTCTTCTGGGTAGATGCCTAGTAGTGGGATTGCCATCAAATGGGCGATCTAATATGAGTTCTTTGAAGATGCTCTGTATTTCTTTCTAAAGAGGCTGTGTGAGTTTACAATCTCACTAACAGTGTAAAAGTGCTCCCCTCTTTCCACACCCACACCAGCATCTGCAGCTTTGGGATTTTGTGATGTGGCCTAATCTTACTGGGGCGAGGTGATATTTGAGGCTGGTTTTGATTTACATTTTTCATATATTTGTAGCGACCATCTGTCTTCCTCAGAGACAGTTCTGTTTGTGTCTCTTGCCCAGTGATAGATGGGGTTGTTAGCTCTTTTTGTTGATTAATTTGAGTTCTGTATAGATACTAGTTATCAAACCTTTGTCAGATTCTAACATGCAAATCTCTTCTCCATTCCGAATGCCGTCTGTTTGCTTTGATTGCTGTGTCCCTAGTTGTGCAGAAACTTTTCAGTTTAATTAAGTTCCGTTTGTTAATTGTTGTTACTGCAATTGCCATGGAAGTCGTCTTCACAAAAATCTTTTCCCAGGCTGACATCTTCAAGAGTTTTTCCTACACTTTCTTCTAGGACTTTTATCGTTTTATGCCTTAGATTTAAATTTGTTATCCATCTTGAGTCAATTTTTGAAAATGGTGCAAGGTGTGGGTCCAATTTTAGCCTTTTACATATGGTCATCCAGTTCTCTCAGCACCATTTTTTGAATCGAGATTCTTTTCCCCAGTGCATGCTTTTGTTTGGTTTATCAAAGATCAGATAACTGTAAGAGACTAGTTTCATCTCTTGGTTTTATATTCAGTTCCAAATGTCTATGTCTCTATTTTTGTGTGAATACCTTGCTGTTTTGATCACTGTGGACTTGTAATATATCCTAAAGTCTGATAGGGTGATACCTCCAGCTTCTTTTTTATTACTAAAAATTGCCTTGGATATATGGTTTTTTTTTCTGGTTCCAAAATGAAGAACTATTTTTTCCAGATCTTCAAAGTATGATAGTGGTATGTTAATGGAGATTGCATTGAATCTGATTGCTTTGGGAAGTATAGACATTTTAGTAATACTGATTCTTCCCAGCCAGGAGCATGGAATGTTCTTCCATTTGTTAATGTCTTCTCCTATCTAAAAAATTTAAATTTAAGACATGAACCAATACAAATCCTAGAAGAAAGTGTGGGGAAAACTTTTGATGCTATCAGCCTAAGAAAAGAATTTACGAAGAAGACTCCACTGGCAATAGCAACATGAAAAAGAAAGATAAATGGGACATGATTGAGCTAAATACCTTTTGTAGAGCCAAGAGTACCACAACTAAGGCAAATAGACAACTTTCAGAAGAGGAGTAGATATTTCCACACTACAATTCTGACAAGGAGCTGATAACTAGAGTACAGAGAACTCAAGCAAATCAACAAGAAAATAGCAAAAAATCCCACGGCAATTGAACAGAAAATTCTCTGAAGAAGACAGACAAATGGCCAACAAATACGTGAAAAAAATGCTCCTCATTCCTAATCATCAAGAAATGCAAATCAAAAGCACTCTGAGATATCACTTAACCTCAGTGAGAATATCCCACATCACAAGATCACAAAGCTGCAAATGCTAGAGTGGATGTGGAGAGATGGAACACTTTACACTGCTGGTCGGGCTGCACTCTAATACAGCCTCTATGGAAAGAAGTGTAGAGAATCCTCAGACAGCTGCAAGGGGACCTTCCATTTGATCCCGCAGTCCCCTTATGAGTATACAGCTAAAAGAAAGGAAGTCATTGTATCACAAGGACAATTGCACTAGAATGTTTCTCTCAACTGAGTTCACAATGGCCATGACATGGAAACAACCCAAGTGCCCATCAACCCATGAATGGATTAATAAACTGTGGTGGTGTGTGTATATATATATATTATAATATATATTATATAATAATGTAATATATAATGTATTATAATAATATAATCAATATACAATTAATATTATATATAATGCATAATATAATATATATAAAATATATATACACACATGACCACAGTTTTAATACACACACACACACACACCACAGTTTATTGATTCTTTCCAGAATCAATAGTATACATACACACACACAATGGAATACTATTTAGCCATAAAAGAAGATGGAGTCTTACATCTTTTATATTAGCCTGGATGGAGTTGAAACATATTCTTCTTAGTAAAGTGTCACAGAAATGGAAATTCAAGTATCTAGTATACTCAACACAAATATGAAACCAATAAAAACCAACTACATGGCTACACAAGAGAGAAACACAATATATTCAAGGGGGGAGGAATGGGAAGGAGTGAAAAGGAAGAAGGAGGAGAACTGGTGTGCCCTCACCCGATGTGTGCACAGCACACCCTCTGGACGGGGGGGCTCAACTACAACTTGAACTTCACCTTAGAAATGCAAACAATGTAGCCTCATTATTTGCACCCTCATTTTAATGTAAAATGAAAATAATAAATAAAACACAAATAAACAAAAAGCAGCAAGGAGCTGATCTTCGGGCAGAAGGAAGAAGGTGAGAAGCCACGGAGGTGGAAATCATTGGGTTGACGAACGTGATGATGGAAATCTGAAGGTTCCAACTTGAAACAACAGCCGAGCCACATTTGAGTGACCTTCTCTTACTCCTGCATTTCTATCGAGATCTGGGGTCTGAGCACATTTACAATTGACTCATTCTCTCATCCATGAACTCACTCAGCAGTCACTAATGGGGCACCTGTTACCCCTGGAAGGGGGATACGGTAGTAAACCAAAACATGGCGCTTGTTTTAAACACATATCGTCACCTGGGAGAAGCACACATTAAACACTTGAAAAGCCAGTGAATATCTGATTGCTATGGAGGGTGTGTTCCTGACAGAACTGGGCACCTCTTTTGTGGGAAGGAGCTTTTGGTTTAAGGCTGGAGTGGAGGGTGGGAAGAGGACTCTGGCAGTCATGTTCACCAACAAAGGACAGGCATCCAAGAAGAACATCACGGCCTGTTTCTCCTGGTCACGGGCCAGTGGGGAGGCGACTGTGAGAAAGCCTCCAGAGTGGTGGCCTCTGTGCTCTACTTCTGGTCTGCACCAAGACACCGTGCTGGGTGAAGAGGGTCAGAGGCTCGTCTGCCCACGTGAGGCTCACAGAGTGGGGAGCAGGGGCCCTTTCCTGTGCTGGAATTTCATCCATGAAATTTCCAAGTTTATTGTCGGCATCTGTATAATGGAGGCATCAATATTTTCATAACTTTTGTGAAGAGTAAATGAACCAATATCTATGAGATTATTTGAAACAGTAGCTAGCAGTTAAAACTGAACTTTGAGGGAAATTCTAGCTTAAAACGGCCCACATTTCACTAGCACATTGAGTATAAGAACAGGTAGATCCCATGTCCCTCTTGCTTCCTGTTTCTATGGGGGGTTGCCAGAAAGCCTCTCCCAGTGTTCCCCACACTGGCAGGTGACATCAGGCAGAGGGCGAGGGAGACCTCTGCTCTCTCCCTGGGCTTGGCGGTGCCCTGCGTGGGCTCTGCCCCTGGAAAAGGAGTAGACGGGGAGCACAAGCCACATGCAGCACGCATAGTCTCCCCTCATGCCCGGCAGAGCCAAGGCTTGCTCGGTCCCCTTGTCTTAGGTATATACAGTGAGAGCGACCAAAGGCCTCGTCACAACATTTCTTATCCTTGTGCATGTACACAGCACGGGCAAAGAGGGGCAACTGTGGCTGTTCATTTTTACTATTAATTTTTTCCTAGCAAGCCTGTCTGAGTGAGGCAGTTCCAGAGGCCGTGCTGAACATGCCTGGGGCACAGAGCAAGGTCTGCCTGGCTCGGCTCCTGAGCTCACTGCCGCCCACATGCCGTGCGGTGCACCGTCATCTTTCATCCGTGGCTCATTCGACTGTGACACTTCTCTGGAAGTTGAAAAGGGACAGTGGGCCCAAGTTGTGTGAGTCAAGGACACGCAGAGCTCAGAACAAGCTTATGTGTGGATATACAGAGCTCTTCCGTCCAGGGACTGAGGACAAAAGCAGGGGCCGTGCACTGCCCCAGGGGGAGGACGCCCCGCAGTGCAGATGAGGGTGGGGCCCAGGCCAGGGAGTCCGAGGGCTTCCGGCACTTAAGGAGAGCCCACTCGCGCTCACCGTTTCGAGATAAACCACACATAAATGTGGAATCGAGAGAAAACATTCACACTCGATGCATTTGCTCTTCTTCCTACTTAGGTCTTTACCTTGTTCCAGGTGACTGAACGTGTCATGTGATGATCTGTGTCCCTGGACCTCTGCGGGTGGTAGGAAGACTCAGAGCACATGCTCAGCACAGATAGACGTTGTCTTTGTTAGAACAATCCTTCAAGTTTTGCTTTATTTTCAGTAATTCCCTTGCTATTCCCTAGATGCTCAAAACTAATGCATGATGGTGGCTCCCAATTCCTTAAAAATACCCTGTAACCCTTGTCCCAGAGCCTGTCCATTTCAACCCATCACTTTTAGTAAAACTCCCTGCACAGTTCTGACCCCTCACCCTGCTGCTGAGGGCAGCGTGTGGCTGAGTGGAAGTGAGCGTTCCCAGGAGCCGCCCTCTGTGCGCCTGCTAGGCACAGGGCAGGTGCCGAGGAGTCCGCACCGGCAAGTCTGGACTTCAGTGAGGGTGGTGGGGCCTGAGACAGCAGGGTGTCAGGGACGCACAGGGCCGTTCAGCCTGAGGCCTGCGGGTCATATGCAGGCCATGGAGGACTGATTTGCTTATCTGTAGTGTCGGATATGGCAAAGTATGCACAAAGCTTTTCTTTTACACACCAGCTTTCATTAGTGTTTGCGTGTTTACTGTGTGGCTCAGGATGATGCTTCTCTTGATGTGCAGCAAAAAAGAGTAAAAGTTGGACACCCCTGCTCATGGGCTGAATTGCCACTGGAGGGCTCCCCAGTTTCTTAGGGTTGGCACCCCCAGTTCTCAGCTGCTAGGGACATGGGCCACTCACAGCTCCCAGCCCTGTCCCTCATGGGAAGTATCCCTTGGCCAAGAGGGATGCCTGCCCTTGAGATGTGCCCTGTCCAGGAGGAGCCCACCCCCAATAATGGGCTATGGACGGGGTGAACAGCCCACCCTCCTCTCCCCCATTGGGACAGCTCAGCTGTGGGGCCTGGACAAAGTCTAGGCTCTGCCGGAGACGGGCGCTTCCCAGGCCCACAGGTACTGTGCAGGGACTGCTCCTGGGCAAGGCATCTGTGTACTTTCTCTGCAAGAAACACAGCAGAGGCTGACATGCATGAGACCGGTTATGGGGATGAGATCTTTGTAATTATAACTTTTCATAGTCAAAGCCTTCATACGCTTATCTATGATGATTGTAATTATGTCTGAGTAGCAGTTTTACCATCAGAGAACCGCAGTCCACAGACTTTAGCAGTTAAGAACTGACCAAGGCACGTGTGTCCCTCTGCATTGTTGGCATCCTGTTGGTGCAGGACAGTGGGGAGCAGCCTGCGTCAGGCAGAGAGGAGGCGGCAGGGCTGCGCGGCCATTGGGAGCAGTGAGTGCAGGGGTCGGAAGGGCATCCGCAGTGACTGGGACGTAGAGGGCAGTGGCCGGGAGTAAAGCCAGTGTACAAAATATGCCCCTTAAATCTCAACAACAGAATAGGCACATGGACTCCAAATCTAAAAATGGGAAAAATGGAAAGAAAATAAACAGTAAAAAAGTATGTATGTATAATTAGATTAGTAAAATAAAATGGCCTATCTTTTTGGATAAAGCAAAATAAAAATAATGATACTGTGAGTAAATGAGAAGAGATAAGGAAGATGTATGGAATTTATGCAGCAATCTTTGAAGTAATTTCAATCATAAGATGCATGCCATTAGCCATGTGTTAAGCAAAAATGCCTTGCCGAGGACTGCTTCCCATCATTCAGTGTGAGGGAGGGTTCCGAAACATCAAGAGTCCTGTATTGTCTCAGAAACTTCTGGGGAACCTTTTGTCTGGTAGCAGGGAAGAGACTCCTCTGAAAGTCAGTCTGAGTAACTGTGTTGGCAGACAGATGTTAGGATAAGCTTACAGGAAGAGCGGAAGTAGGAACCGTAGAAGTCTGGTTTCCAGCGGTTCTCAACCTGTGGGTCGCAGCATCAGGAAGGTTGAGAACCCCCAGGTTACACAGACCTGGCATGGAAGGCAAGCTGTTGGCGGGAAGGCTGGGCTGCTGAGCCTGTTTCTGAGTTCTGCTCGCTGCATGGGGACGCTAAACTGAGCTGTGTGCAGTGTGGTCATGCGCTCCCACCCTGCCCTGCCTGTCATGCTTTGGCGAGTGGGACCTCGGGAAGGCCGCATACAGGCCAGCCTGCCAGAAGCAGGAAGATCCTCCAAGAGAGGTGGCTATGCTCTCCTGCCGCATCTGCTGAGACAGGGGGAGGCTCTTTGTGACCATCCACATGCGGAGGGCCCAGGAAGACAAGCCCAGGCCTCAGCGTCCTCTAGAAGAATAACTCTGATTTTGCTCAGGTGGCAACACTTGATTAAAAAACATGTCCTGATTTATTGGACAGTGACATTGATGATTTTGTGGATTTACTACATGTTATTTAAATTCTGGAGTACTGAGTACTGTTTCAGAACAGTGTAACAGTATGTTCAGTGGTTGCACCTTTGGACAATCACAGAGGACACGCTGAAGTCTGCTACTCTGTGCACACCGTCTCCCTCTAGGGAGACACCTCTCTCACTGCACCCCCATGACTGACTGCTGCTCTGTGCACACCTTCTCCTCTTAGGGGACGCTTCCCCTCATTGCACCCCCATGACTGCTGCTCTGTGCACACCTTCTCCCCCTAGGGGACACTTCCCCTCACTGCACCCCCATGACTGTCTGCTGCTCTGTGCACACCATCTCCCCCTAGGGGACACCTCCCTCACTGCACCCCAAGGACTGTCAGCTGCTCTGTACACACCTTCTCCTCTTAGGGGACGCTTCCTCTCATTGCACCCCCATAACTGCTGCTCTGTGCATACCTTCTCCCCCTAGGGGACCCCCCCCTCACTGCACTCCCATGACTCCTGCTCTGTGCACACTTTCTCCCCCTAGGGGACACTTCCCCTCACTGCACCCCAATGACTGTCCGCTGCTCTGTGCACATCTTCTCCACCTAGGGGACTCCTCCCCTCCCTGCACCCCCATGTGCAGTCTAGTTTTAGAACCACTCTTTCCTCCAAGTCAGCAATAGATTAAATACAGTCAATTATTTTCTCCGAATCCTGATTGGGTTTAAAATATTTTGTTATTTTCATTGCTGCCAGTTACAATGGGGGTGAGAAAGAAATGTTTTAAAACCCTGTAAAGTTCTCTGGTGGTGCTTCTTAGGTTTTGACTTGTACCTCTCAAGATTAATGGCTCTGAGAAGCTGTTCTTAAGTGTTTTGGATATGCAGCTCTTTTGCAGATTTCTGCAATGGGTCTTAATGGGTCTTAGTTTTCTGTAATGGGTCAGTGGGTAAATATTTTAGGCTTTGCTGGTTGGATGGTCTCTGATGCAACTACTCAGCTGTGGTGTCATGGCACAAAGCAGGCATGGCCAGCATGTGCATGGATAGAATGGTTGTGTTCCAATGAAAACTTTATTTGCAAAGATAGGCTCTGGGCCATGCTTTGCTGAATCCTGCCTGAGCACACACAAGGTGGATAGTGTTTGACATCACAGATGGGATTTCATGTAGACAGTAGCCCCTGCCAAAACCTGAATCACAACCTTAGACTTCATAAATTTGTTATGATTTTTTTTTTCTTTGTTGCTGTTTCTTCTTGTTCCTTAACAGTTTGTAGGCAGTGGGTGAGGTCCTATAAACATTGTTTGATATACTATACTCCTTGCAGCTATGGAGTATGGTATATCAAACCATACTCCATATGTGTGAGGTGGAGGTAGCTCAGGCTTCACAAGGTCAGCTCATGAGCAGAGACCTCAGCAGAGCCAGACAGGGCTGAGATGCCCACCGTCTCTGCTGCTCCAGCTGCCCTGGTAGTGGACACAGCCTCCAAATATCAGTAGATACCACTGGCTGTAAGACATCTGTTCTGGGGACAGGTTTGGAGCACATAATTACCCCAACATTGAACATTATGAATTTGAAGTGCCCCTAAGGTATCTCATGCCTCTGATACTTATAATTTTGGGGTTTAGTTTTGTAAGAAACTTGGAGAGCATGTTCTAAACACTGGAGTGTCTCTGTTCAAGGTGTGGATTTAGAAATATGAGCAGCTTCACTCTTGGATGTGAGTTTTATTTTAATTGGGTCCTATTTATAGAAGCCTTACTTTACTGTACAGCATCATTAAAGAAAAGAATGCAACCAATCACAATAAATACTTCATTTCCCTTTCTCTAGCATGTTCTCCCTAATTAAAAAAAAATAGCTGAAAGGTTTCCAAAGAAAGCAGGAGCACACACTGTCCTGGCTAAGAGCTCCCCACCCCACCTCCCCAGGGCAGCCCGTGTTCTCAGGGCAGGGTGAGT
>CAUYON010122605.1:0-15155 GCA_963573935.1 Arctocebus calabarensis | reverse complement strand
TGTTGCGTGAACGGAGACGCGAGGGACAGTAGCTTTGCCCCAGGTGTAGAGACTCGTACCTATAATTATTAGGGGAAATACAAGAAACAGACTACACACTCTCCAGGTGGCGTGTAGCAAATTGTCTTTATTCTGGGCCACCAGAATATACACTGGTGGTCACGTACACACTTAATCTATAATCTATAGCTTTTTCCCATTACCTAACGTCTTCTAACTATAATTAACTACCGGAAAAACATTCACTCTACAAATCAACACATTACTTTCTGTTTTTACATTCTTCTTAGACATGCGTCGTCTTTTGAATATAGGCTCTCAATAAAGATCATAAAGAGCTGCAGGGGAGTCTGGGGTGAATGAAACCCCTCAAGCACACACTTAGTTAACCCAAAATGGATTTATGACTTTGTTTTTCTACAGAGAAGAAATCTTTAGGCCCCAAGACATTATGTACAGACAGACATGTCATCCTCTGATCCGTATCACCAGGGGTGGGGTTGTCGGCCCCTAAGCACCTGGGCTTAACGGAAGCATACTTTACTGTTTTTATGGACTTTTACCTCCGAACAAACAGCCTCTGTGTATGCTCCAGGGGGAACCCAGCTTTCTTGCTTCTGTATTAGCAAAAGCCATTTCAACCCATTAAAGGCTTGCCTTTGTGTGGCTTATGTAGGGTGGTCTTCTAACCCTACAGTCTAGGAAGGTGGCATGATTTCAAGTATTGGTCTATTTCCTTACAATTTTCATATTTCTGAGAATAGAGTTTCTTGTAATATTCATTAAGGATCTTTTGAATGTCTGAGGAGTCTCTTGTTATTTCACCTTTGCCATTTCTGATTGATGAAATTAGAGATTTTACTCTTTTTTTCCTGGTTAGGTTAGCCAAAAGTTTATCTACTTTATTGACCTTTTCAAAACACAACTTTTTGATTTATTGATCTGTTGTATAATCCTTTTGTTTTCAATTTCATTTAATTCTGCTCTAATTTTGGTTGTTTATCTCCTTCCATTGGGTTTGGGATTGGAATGTTATTCCTTTTCCAGTTGCTTGAGATGTCTCATTAAGTTGTTAACTTCCTCGCTTTCTGTTGTCTTGAGGAAGGCTTCCAGTGCTACAAATTTCCCTCTCAGGACTGCCTTTGTGGTATTCCAGAGGTTCTGATAATTCATGTCTTGTGCGGTATCCCAGAGGTTCTGATAATTCATGTCTTCATTATCGTTTCATTCCAAAAATTTGTAATTTCCTTCTTAATCTCCTCTATGAGCCAGCTATCATTCAGCATAAGGTTATGTAGCTTCCATGTTTTTGTATGAGTATGCAGATCCCTGTTGTTACTGAGTTCCACTTTTATTTCACGATGGTCCGAGAAGATGCAAGGAATAATTTCTGTTCTTTTAAATTTGCTGTGGTTAGCCTTGTGACCTAAGATGTCATCAGTTTTGGAGTATGTCCCAGCCAGCACCCGGTCTCAAGTGGGAGAGTTCAACTAGATAGCAGGGCTCTGCTGGCAGATCAAGTATGACTCATTCTGGTGCTCCGTGGAATCAGGGGGACCCCCTACCCCAGCAGCAATGAATTAATCTGGGAAGGTTGATGCCTCCTTCCCCACCTTGCACCTCTGTCACACTCAGTCACTGGTAACCCCGCAGGGTTGTGACCCAGTTCCCTCCAATGAGCAGATGCTCCTTCAGGGGCTCTGATCCCCAAACACGTGTGCCCTGACTTGATTTTTGCAAATTTCAGTTAGAGTATAAGTTTTAAACCAGGCTATTCATGGACAAATTTCAGAACCTTGGACCTCCTAAAATATTAGATAAACTTTACATTGTTCCTGAGAACCTGCTTTGTTTGTGTTTATGAGGGGTGGTATGGGAGGAAAAAAAGCAAAGGGTGTCTGAGGAGGGTGAGAAAGATGGCACTGAGCGTATAAAAGGATCTTGGGGGGCCAGTAAGACGCATTTTATCTACCTTACATTTTTCTTAGGGAATGGAAGAAAAACTGCCACCTAAAGGCCATGCGCAGTGGCCCACACCTGTAATCCCAGTGCTCTGGGATTTCTCTCAGGAGTTCGAGACCAGCCAGAGCTAGAGTGAGACCCTGTCTCTAAAAATATCTGGGCATTGTGACAGGAGCCTGTAGTCCCTACTCAGGAGACTGAGGCAAGAGAATCACTTGAGTCCAAGAGTTTCAGGTTGCTGTGAGCTGTGATGCGACGGCACTCTACCTAGGGAGATACAATGAGACTCTCTCTCAGAAGAAAAAAAAAAGAACTGTCACCCAGGAAGAGATATCTGGGCATGTGCCACGTGGGCTGGCAGGACAAGCTGAACCAGCCTGCAAGACTTATAGTCTGTGGCAAAAATGTAGCTCTGGGAAACTGTGCAATAAAACCACCAAGTGAACAGGAAATTAAAACATTAAATCCAAGTGTTCAAGAATAGGCTTTTCCTTTGTAAGCCCTGAAGGCCAGATGCCATTTCCCAGCTGTTTCCTTTCATAGTTTCTCTGCTGTTGTGATTCCCCCAAGGAGCTGTTGATGATTAAAGGATGTGGAGGCCAAAATGATAGCTCAGCCCATTCAAAAAGGGTAATTCAAGATCAGGACAGGTCCTCGGGGCTACTGGCTACTGGCTTCAGTCAGCCCAACGACCCAATGTACCAATCACCAGTTTTCTTTGGAAATGCAGAGACATAACTTTAGGGCTGATGAAACTGTCCTGGAATTCATTTTAGAAAGAACTACTTTCTCCAAGTGAGCTCTTCAATGAACTATTCCGATCCCTGCACATGTGTCTTCCCATCTCACACATGTTCACTGGCTCTTGTTATTCTGGATAGTGATGTCAGTGCTGGCAGTGTGGGGTGTTTGGAATTTCTTTCATTAATCTGAGAATTTTTCTCCTGAGTCATAGCAGATGGTTTATTGTGGAGAAAGACCTCAGAATCATAATAGCAGGCCTTCCATAAGTAGGAGCGATGTGTCACATAAGATAGGTAATATGCCTCCCAGGTTATAGACAAGGAAACAGGCACAGAGAGACTGATCAATCACAATCATCCTGGCTGAATGTGCTAGGAGTCACCCAAGGTTATTCATTAGTCACCTGGGGAGATTTTTAAACTAGCAACACACAGAACTGCCCTTGGAGGTTTCTGTTTAATTGGTCTGACTGGTGCCTGGGCATCAATCACTTTCAAAAGCTTCCTAGGGGAGTCTAATGTTGGGATTGAGAACCAATATTTAAAGCCTCAATGCCTTTGGCTAGCTCGATTTGCCTCTTCTGGACAAAGCTTGTGCAACGTTCCCGTTTTACAGATAAGAACACTGAAGTCCAGGGAAGTTGGATGAGTTTCTTAAAGCACCAGAACTAGAACTAAATTTAAAGTTATAACTTCTAACTCTTTTTTGCCTCTCTGTCAGCTAAATGCAAACTTGGCTGAGCATAAGAACCACCCATCTCTTGTTAAAACTAAAAATTCCCAGGTTTTTGCTTGGGACATTATGATTGAATAGGTCTGTGATAGGGTGCAGGAATCTATAATTTATTAAGTATCCCAGTGGGTAATATGAGCTAGCCAATTCGTCAGTTCTAAACTAATGATTGTTGCTTTTTTTTTTTTTTTTTTTTGAGACAGGCCTTCAAGCTGTCACCCTGGATAGAGTGCAATGGCATCACAGCTCACAGCAACCTCCAATTCCTGGGCTCAAGCGAGTCTCCTGCCTCCACCTCCCAAGTAGCTGGGACTACAGGCGCCCGCCACAACACCCGGCCATTTTTTTTGGTTGCAGCCATCATTGTTGTTTGGCGGGCGCGGGCTGGATTCGAACCCGCCAGTTCAGGTGTACATGGTTGGCACCTTAGCCCGTTGAGCCACAGGTGCCGAGCCATGATTGTTGCTTTTTCCTAAGGTGAAGGCAGTATGAGTTCTTTCTCATATAAAAAATTATATCTTTTAAAAATAATTTTCCTCTGAAGGAAGACATTAAGAAATACAGTTATTCTTTTCTGAATGTATTTATCTTTGTTTGTTCTTTGCCAGGTTTTTGTTTCTAGTCCTTACCTTAAACATTGTCATTATTGTTAAATGTTAAGCCTTTTTAATTTTGTGAAGGCAAAACGTGGAAACCTAATAAACGCATGTATATGTAAAAATTTAAGAAAATTAAAAGAAAAAGAAATACAGTTATTCGTGGCTTAATGGTGGAGACACGCTCTGAGATATGCATCCTTAGATGATTTTTGTCATTGTTTGAACATCCTACAGTGAACTTTCACAAACCTAGAAGGTACGACCTACTATGCACTTAGCTGTATAGTACAGTCTATTGCTCCTAGGTTACAAACCCATACAGCATGTGACTGTACTAATATTGTAGGCAATTGTAACACAATGGTATTTGTACATCTAAACATATCCAAACATGGAAAAGGTAAAAATATATATAATTTCCTTATAATCGTATATGCAGTCCATCTTTGAACAAAATGTCTTATGCTGCTTGTGACCATAATGCCAGCCCTGTTTTATCAAACTCTAGGCCTTCATCACAATTCCATGGTTCTTATTTTGTTTCTGTCATTATTTTAAAATGAAGTAGGCAGTTCTTAACTTAAAAGAACATGGGTATGGTTTTCTATTTTTTTTTTTTTTGAGACAGAGTCTCACATTGTTGCCCTTGGTAGAGTGCTGTGGCATCACAACTCACAGCAACCTCCAGCTCTTGGGCTTAAGCGATTCTCTTGCCTCAGCCTCCCAAGTAGCTGGGACTACAGGCATCTGCCACAATGCCTGGCTATTTTTATTTAAAAAAATTTTTTTAAGAGACAGAGTCTCGCTTTACCACCCTCTGTAGAGTGTGGTGTTGTCACAGCTCACAGCAACCTCCAACTCCTGGGCTTCGGTGATTTCTCTTGCCTCAGGGCTTGTTGCAGTTGTCATTGTTGTTTAGCTGGCCTGGGTTGGGATCCAACCCGCCAGCCTCGGTGTATGTGGCTGGTGCCATAACCACTGTGCTACAGGCGTGGCCAAATTTTTGTTTTTGTTTCTGTTTTATTTCCTTGCTTATTTTTTACTTTTATTTCTTTGCTTTTTTTTTTTTTTCAGACACAGTCCCACCCTATGCCCTGAGCAGAGTGCAGTGGCGTGGTAGCTCACTGCAACCTCAGACTCGGGCAGAAGGCGCCCCGCTGCCTCAGCCCCCGAAGCCGCTGAGATTACAGGCGCTCACAGCTGCGCTGGGCTGGGGTGTTCCATTTTTTTTTCATGAGTAGGGGTCTCACTCTCGCTCATGCAAGTCTCAAACTCCCGAGCTCAAGCAATCCTCCCGCCTCAGCCTCCCACAGTGCTGGGATTACAGGCCTGAGCCACCGCTCCCGGCTTTTTTATTTTTGAGACAGAGGCTGACTATGTTTTCCTAGGTAGAGTGCGGTGGCGTCACAGCTCACAGCAACCTCCAACTCTTGGGCATAAGCGATTCTCTTGCCTCCCAAATAGCTGGGACTACAGGCGCCGACCACAACGCCTGGCTATGTTTTTTTGTTGCAGTCGTCATTGTTGTTTAACTGGCCCGGGCGGGTTCGAACCCGCCAGCCTGCGTGTATGTGGCCGGTGCCCTAGCTACGGAGCTACTGTGTGTATGTGGCGGGTGCCCTAGCCACTGAGCTACAGGTGCCGCCCAAAAAATTTGTTTTGAATGTCCTTGCTTAATTTTAATTTTTATTTCTTTGCTGTTTTTGTGGTCCTGAGCAGAGTCAGTGGCGTGGTAGCTCACTGCAACCTCAGACTCAGGGTGAGGGCGCCCCGCTGCCTCGGCCCCTGGAAGCGGCTGGGATTACAGGCGCTCTCAGCGGCGCCGGGCTGGGGTTTTCCTTTTTTTAGGAGTCAGAGGTCTCACTCCTGCTCAGGCAAGTCTCGAACTGCTGAGTTCAAGTAATTCTCCCTCTTCGGCCTCCCACAGTGCTGGGATTACAGGCGTGAGCCACAGCGCCCGGCTTTTTTATTATTAAGACAGAGGCTGACTATGTCGTCCTAGGTAGAGTGCTGTGCCATCACAGCTCACAGCAACCTCCAACTCTTGGGCTTAGGCGATTCTCCTGCCTCAGTCTCCCGAGTGGGTGGGACTACAGGTGCCCGCCACACCGCCCGGTTACTTTTGGTTGCAGTTTGGCTGGGGCTGGGTTTGAACCTGCTCGGTCAGTATATGGGGTCGGCGCCCTGCTCACTGAGCCACTGGCGCCGTCCCTGGTTATTATTTTTGTTGCAGTTGTTTAGCTGGCCCGAGCCGGGTTCGAACCTGCCAGCCTCGGTGTATGTGGCTGGCGCCCTAACCATTGTGCTACAGGTGCCGAGCTGGGTGCACTTTTCATTTCGTAATAAATTGCTAGCCTAACTCAAATGGTTATAGCTTCCGGAATGGAAAATAAATGGGCAATTACTGTGACCGATTACGATGACACACAGCTCAGCTGAAGCTCACTCTGGCCTCTGCCCCATGTTTGGTGGTTTCCCTGCAGGAAATGTGAAGCAGCTGAAGTCTTAGCTAGCCCAGCTAGAAGTGCAGTTCAGTAGCCGGGCGTTGTGGCGGGCGCCTGGAGTCCCAGCTGCTCGGGAGACTGAGGCCAGAGAATCGCCTAAGCCCAGGAGTTGGAGGTTGCTGTGAGCTGTGTGACGCCACTGCACTCTAATGAGGGCTATATAGTGAGACTCTGTCTCTACAAAAAAAAAAAAAAAGGAAAAAAAGTGCAGCTCAGCAATCATTTGACTGAACGTGTGACTCTCACAGGAATGCCTTTAAACTCTACTCTTCAAGGCTGCTTTACCAAGAGATGCACTGGCAATAACCCTGGGATTGAAGTCCCCAAACCTCAGGTCTAAAATCTTGTGTTTACACCTGTTTGCAGGTATGATAAAATCATTTTTTTTTTTTTTTTTGGTAAAATCATTTCACTTCTAGGGCAGCACCTGTGGCTCAAAGGGCACCGGCCCCATATGCCAGAGGTGGCGGGTTCAAATCCAGCCCTGGCCAAAAACTGCAAAAGAAAAATCATTTCACTTCTAGGATTTTCGCTTCCACATCTGTAAAGTGAGAATAATATACCCATTCTACCTATGTAATGAGAATTATATTAGCAAATATATTAGTTAGCATTTGCATCTTAACAAATATCACAAAGCCTCTGTGGTATATGACAATAAACATTTTTCATAGATCTGCAGGGCTCAGCTCATCTATGTTGGGTTTCCCGGGCTGCTCTGCTGCTCTAGCCTGGGCTCACATGTCTGGGACATGACTGATGCAAGCCATGCTGGGCAAGGGCGATTGGCTCTGTTTAACCTGTTGCTCTTCCTCCTCCTGGGTTAACCCAGGCACATCCTTCTCCTGGAATTGGCAGAAGTGTAAGAGAACAAACCCAACTGCAGAATCACTTTTACAATCCTCTCCTCTCTTACAGCTACCATTGGCCAAAGCAAGTCACGTGGCTGAACTGAGCATTGAGGGGTGGAAATATATACTATGCCTTTTGATAGCAAAATCTGTAAAGGTACATAGTAAATGGCATAGATACTGAGAAGGATAAAAAACCTGAGTTATTAATGCAGTCTAACACAGTTGATATTTATAAAGTACTCTACAAATTATACTAAGATAATGCAACGTCTCTAATCCAGAATTATATATAAATTATATGGGAACTAACTTGTGAGCAAGTTTTATGAATAGAAGAGAGGATAACTCAGTTTATATTTCAAATATTTAAGTTTTAGTGCTTGTGTAGGTAGTGTTACAGATTGTGCCTTCATAATTTATTGTGCTATATAAGTGATAGTATGAGACATAAGTTTAAATGACTTGGGTTGTCTGAGAGTTTTTTCTTTTCTTCTAAATTAAGAACCTTTCCTGAAGATTGATAGAAATCTGGTCTTTGATAAAGCCAATTGTGTACGTCAGAGGTTTGTTTCACAGTTTAAAACTGTTTCTCTAGCTGAGATGGAGCAAGGTAGATACAAGATGAGCATAGAATATCTTGATATGCCAGGACGTAAGAAGTGATAAGAGAAAAATGGGGACAGGTTACAAAGACAGAGGAGGCAACTGGAAGGGGTTCTCGCTGGCCAAGTCTTAGCACCAAATTTGAATATCAAAATAAGTACAGTAATGAATTATAAACCAATGGGAAAATAGGAAATCAAGAGTCCATACTGATTGGGTAATTAGATAAATGAATAATTGAGGGAGAAGGAAGGGCTCTTGCTTGTAGTAGAATGCCAGGGACTGACCAGTCCACGTGAGGATTAGGAATGTGGAACTTGAGGGGGGAAATTATCACTTTGCAGCCATAATGGTAAAGACTGGATTAGTCAAGAATCATCAATAGATACTAAATCTAGGGGAAATTTTGATGAAGGCAGGCTATTTCCATGATCTTTAAGTGTCTCTCCACAGAGTGCTTATTCTTTGCAAGGGAAGAAAAAAAGCAGTAATTATAAAATGGAAAAATTGGACAACACCTTAACTACATGACCAAAGTTAACATTGCCAATGAAGGAGAGACAGATCTGATACCCTGAAAAGGACACAATGTAATCTATGCAGTATTCTGATTGAGAAAGTCTAACCTGAAGGTGATTGTGAGGAAATATCAGTCTCAAAACAAGGTAAACTAGGAGGAGCAGGATTTTTCCTAAATGTCAATGTCATAAAAGCAAAGAAAGGCTGTGGGAATGTTCCAGATTAGAGGAGGCTAAAAAGACATGAAAAATAAGTAACACCTGAACCTAGATGCAACACTATACTAGATGGGAAGTAGAAATACTATGAAGTACATTATTAGGGGAACCGACAAAGTTAAATATGAACAATCAATTAGACAAAAATATTGTTTGGGCCAGGATGAAGTAACACAAACCAGATTTACCCTCCTACAAGTGCCTCCACTGAGAGCGAGTTTCCAGGCCACAGTGCAGTGAGGGGAAACCAAACAAAGCCCCCAGTCTCTGAGTTGGGGGGCTGGAGATAAGGATTTGGAGAAGCCAAGTTGGCTAGAATTTGCAGGGCAGAAGATCAGTGAACTCCAGAGATTGAACTCTGGAGACTATAGATGGTTTCCCTCAAATCTTCAGCTTAATACTAATCTGAGCATGTATGTAAGGAAACTAGGGAAACAATCTCTAAAAAGGATCAGGTGGAAAAGTTCTTAGATATTGGGCAGTGCCTGTGGCTCGATGGAGTAGGGTGCTGGCCCCATATGCTGGAGGTGGCGGGTTCAAACCCAGCCCCAGCCAACAACTGCAAAAAAAAAAAAAAAGAAAAGAAAAAAGAAAGAAAGAAAAGTTCTTAGATATAACATGGGGTTAGGAATAGCTCATTTTCCCATTAGCCAGAGTGGAGAATCCTGAAAATATATAGGCATGAGATTCAAGTTAATACTTAGAAGAATATTACCTCAATAGTGGGTCAAGTTAGCTCTTAGTCTAGGATGCTTTGGTCTGAGCCAGCCTAACAAAGCTGAAAAGCAAGACTTGAAAGAATCAAACTGTTTCCAAGCAACTTAACTACATCCCAGGGAAAAGCTCAAAATTATTTACAAAATATTACAAAAATCACTTATAAAAAATCCAGCACTTAACAATGGACTCAATGTCTGGCATCCAATCAATCAGTCAGTGATTTCACTATGGTATGTAAGAGACTATTGTTAGGAAATACATACTGAACTATTTGGCATCAAGGACCATGATGTGTGAAATTTGCAAAGGAGGAGGTACAGAGAATAGATGAACCCGGGTAAAGGGTATAGAGGTTTCTCTGGTTTATTTTTGTTTTCACAACTTTTTTGTAAGTTAGAAAATTTTTTCCAGGAGGTTAATTCAAAAAAGAAATTTACGAAGTATGTTTCTAACACTTGACAAACTAGCATAATTCCTTCTATTTAGATTGTGCTATGATGGTGCTCAATCTATCCACAGGAACATGTCTAATTTTTAATTATCAACTGCTACAGAGAATACAAAACAGCATTTGGTAGGGGTCCTGCAAAGGCAGCAAACTGGGAGAAAAAGGAGATAAATTTAACAAATAACTATTGGTAACCAAGATGGGCACTTAGAAATCCTTTAATTAAGTGTTGGCTTTTCTCTCTCATCAGCCAATCCCTGTATTTTTGCTGAAGTGAGGAAGTTTTAAAATTTGTTTTCTTCTAACCTGTTCTGATGTTCCTATCAATTTCATTCTGAACACATGGTATCAAGAGCTTTTCTGACCTAAGTGTTGGGGAAATCTGACTTACTGTGCAAAGAAGGAGCAGCTCCTCCTAGTATGAGGTAACTAGACCTGTTTCTGGTCTCTGTGACAGAGAAGTTCTAAATGGAGCCAATAGTTCTCTAAAGTACCTGATGCCACAGCATTTCTACATGTTCAGTCTAAGTTGGGGCCCACCTGAACCTTCAGTCTGATGGGAACTGAATTTGTCAGGAACAGCAGGACACAGCCCCAATCAGAGAATTTTGGTTCATTTGCTTACTAGGTAATTGTCGAGGTCCTGTAATGTGGGTCTACTGTTCTACTGAGCTCTTCTCGTTACTGTCCTGTGACCAGTTGGAGTTATCTTTCTATATTAAGTGATCCTTAGCTACAAGAAGAAAATTTGTGCTGTGTCAAGGTGATGAATGTATGTCAGTTCTCTAGTCAATTTGATTCATGTGATTGCCCAGCCTTTGATCCTAAGAGAGTGGAAGAGGCGTTACAGATTTTCAAGCCAATGGAATAATTCCTCTTGGTGATTTCAGGAATAGTGTGTGTGTACGTGTGTGGGTGACCCCTGTCTCTAATAGCCCTCCCTGGAATCTATTCCTCTAAAGTGTCCAGAGAAGTATTCATTTAATATTCTTCTGTCTTATGGTCTATTGATTTGCTTTAGTGTGAAACTTCTATTTCCACACTGGGTCCTTTGAAATCAGAAACATTAAGCAAGCCTATGCTATTAAGAAATTTTACTGGCAAAAAATTCAGTAATGTCTCAGGATATAAAATCAATGCCCACAAGTCAGTAGCCTTTGTATACGACAATAACAGTCAAGATGAGAGGCTATTTAAGGACACAACTCCCTTCACCATAGCTTCAAAGAAAATGAAATACCTAGGTATATACCTAACAAAGGAGGTGAAGGGCCTCTATAAAGAAAATTATGAAATCCTAAGAAAGGAAACAACAGAGAATATTAACAAATGGAAGAACATTCCATGCTCATGGCTGGGAAGAATCAACATTGTTAAAATGTCTATACTTCCCAAAGCAATCTATCTATTTAATGCCATCCCTATTAAGATACCAACATCATACTTTCAAGATTTGGAAAAAATGATTCTGCATTTTATATGGAACCAGAAAAAAAACCCCATAGCAAAGGCAGTTCTTAGTAATAAAAACAAAGCTGGGGGCATCACCATACCAGGTTTTAGGCTGTACTACAAAGCCATAGTGGTCATGATGGCATGGTCCTGGCACAAAAAATAGAGATACAGACCTTTGGAATCGAATAGAAAACCAGGAAATGAAACTAACATCATACAACCACCTAGTCTTTGATAAACCAATCAAGAACATACCTTGTGCAGTTGCTGAAGTTAAGAACCACTGATCTAGTGGAATATCTGATTTCATCATCATTGTGAGACATTTTCAAAGAAGAAAACCCAGACAATGATCTTAAGTTGTCCTATACAAGGCCGGGTGTGGTGGCTCACGCCTGTAATCCTAGCACTTTGGGAGGTTGAGACTGATGGATCCCCTGAGTTCTGGAGTTCAAGAGTAGCTTGAGCAAGAGAGAGACCTCTGTCTCTAAAACTAGCCCAGTGTTGTGGTGGGCGCCTATAGACTCAGCTACCAGGGAAGCTGAGGTAACAGGATCACTTATGCCCAACAGTTTGAGGTGGCTGCGAGCTGTAACGCCACAGCACTATGGAGGGTGACAAAGAGAGACTGTCTCAAAAAAAAAAAAGTTGTCCTATATACATGTATCACCTATGATTATTTGGTCAAACTATTACCCCAAATTCCATTCTGTGCCCGTAAGCAATTTCATTTTCATAGACTACCTTTTGGTGGATAAGAGGACCACTGTTTTGCTACCATCTATAAATTTAAGGAACCATAAATAATAAAAGGAATGACTAGATGATAAGTAGATGGAGGTAATGCACATAAACTATATAACAGAGCACATGTTGTCAGTACCGTATTAACAGTTAAAATCAAAGAAAAAATTTTTTCATTTCAGCCAAGAATTGACTGCAGAAAAGGCTTTAAGATAAAGTTCCTTACTGGGGACCGAGAGAAGAGAAGCAGAGGAGCATGAGAATCACCTGGGAAGTTTATTCAAACTACAGGAACTCCTTGCCATCCTTGATTCATTCATTTCCTTCTTTCTGGAACCACCATCAACATTCAGCCTTAAATATATGTGAGCAGTGTTATTTCTAATGTGCTATACCAATAGTTGTAGGCTAATTAGCAGTATAACTATAAATAGTAATGCTGCCAGTCTCCTTCAGACAACGAAAAAGAAAAAACAAACAAACAAAAAATTCAGCCTTAAATAAAATTGTTAATGACAGGGTAGCATAAGAAGAAGCATATATTTGATCCTTGGCCTGGTTCCTGACAAAAAGCTCCTAAAACCCTTATAATTTCCTAAATGATGGGGTGAGGGGAGCATCTTTTGTTCTACTATTTGGTCTTTGACCCCAGATTCTGACACAGCTCCTAAATCCTTTGTCATTTCCTGCATGATGGGGGTGATAGGAGTATCTTTTGTTCCTGACACAGAGCTCCTAACCCCCTTGGAACTTCCTGGGTGATGGAAACCTCTTTTGTTCTAATGAGGTGACTCTTGGGAGGAAGGGGGCTGGTTGCCAGAAAGATTAAGCCTTGATTAGAAGGATAGAACTTTCAGGCTCACTCCTCACAACCTCCAGAGAGAGAAGAGAGGCTGGAGAATGAGTTAACAATCAATCATGCCCACATGCTGAAATCTCCATAAAAGCCTTTACAGGATGAGGTTGAGAGAGCTTCTGGGTTGGTGAATGTGTCCACATGCTGGGAGGGTGATGTACCCTAACTCTATGGGCCAGAAGCTCCTGCACTCAGGACCCTTCTAGACTTCACCCTATGTAGCTCTTCACCTGCATCCTTTATAATATCCTTTAAAACAAACTGGCACATGTGAATAAAGTGCTTTTCTAGGTTCTGTGAGCCATTTTAGCAAATTATAGGACATGGAGAGGGTTGTGGAAAACACCTGAGTTTATGGCCAAATGGTCAGAAGTCCCAGTGGTCTGGGACTTGCAACTGGCATCTGAAGTGGGGGCAGTTTTGTGGGACTAAGCCCTTAACTCGTGGTCAGAATTAAATTAAATTGTAGGACACCCAGGTAGTGTCCAGAAGGTTGGAGGACTAGTTGTTGGTGTGAGGAAAAACCCATACATTTGGAAGCTGGGTGTTGTAGTGGGTGCCTGTAGTCCCAGCTACTCGGGAGGCTGAGGCAAGAGAATTGCTTGAGACCAAGAGCTTGAGGTTGCTGTGAGCTGTGACACCATGGCCCTCTACCGAAGAGGACAAAGTAAGACTCTGTCTCAAAAAATACAATAAAATAAAATTAAAAAGCCACCAGCAAAGGAAAACCCATACATTTAGTTCAGAAATGTTCTGTGGGTAGAAGCAGATCCTAGTAGATGGTTACATCAGTAGGTTGTTTTCAGTAGCAAGTGACAAAAAATGAAACTCAAGATGGCTTAGACAATGAATGGCATTTATAACCCATGCAAGCTAAAAGTCTAGAGACTGGGTTGGCTTTTGGGGAGGTTTGATCTAGTGGCCAAAAGAAATAACCAAGGACCCTGTCTCTCTACTCTGGTTTTTACCCACTGATACTGCCCCTTTGGTCCTAAGATGCCTTCAGGCAACATCCAGGATTCCTTTTATCTTCTTTACTTTCCAGCAGGAAAAAGAGTTGTTTTCCCAGCAAAAGTCCTGATATTCATTCTGATTGGCCTGGATCTTTTCACATGCCCGCCTCTGAACCTGTGGGTCGCGACCCCTTTAGGGGTCGAACAACCCTTTCACAGGGGTCGCTTAAGACCATCCTGCATATCAGATATTTACATTACGATTCCTAACAGTAGCAAAATTACAGTTATGAAGTAGCAATGAAAATAATTTTATGGTTGGGGGTCACCACAACATGAGGAACTGTATTAAAGGGTCGCGGCATTAGGAAGGTTGAGAACCACTGGTCTAAGGGGACGGAATGGACTGATTTGCCTTGCTTTGCTCAAATGCTCCACCCCTGAGAAATTAGATGGAAAATGTGGCAGTAAAGAGTAGAAATTTAGCTGGTCAGGGCAACCAGCTAAATCCGAAAGATATGAATATAGTTCAGTAATAAAAATAATGAAATTAATTTCATCCATCCCCATCATGAGTCTTTATAGTAGGGTTCTCAACATTGGCACTACTAGCATTTTGGGCCAAATTTTGTGGGGTCTTTGTGTGGGGGTGGGGAGTGACATGTCCTCTAGAAGACAAAATTGTTTTCTCTAGAACCACTGATTTATAGTCGAACCTCCTAGAGAAAAACCTCTATGATAGATGTCCGGAGACATTTTGAATTGCCACAACTGGGGGCAAGTGGGTGATGCTACCAGCATCTAGTGGGCAGGGGCCAGAAATGCCGCTACAAACCCTACAATGCATAGAACAGCCAGCCCCTCCCCGCCAAGAGAAACAGTATCTGGAGACATATTTGGTTGTTACAACAAGTGGTGAGAGTGTTACTGGCATCTAACAGGTAGAGGTTTGGGATGCAGCTAAACCTTCCACAATGCACAGAACAGCCTCCCACAAGAAAGAATTATCTGGCTTAAAATGTTGATAGTGACCCTGTGCTGACCAAAAATCTTCAATTGGTTTCGAATCTCCATATATTTTTTTAAATTAAGTCATATACACATAGATCATGAATACATTTATGCATATGTGGGGTACAATGTGTTGATTTTTCTATACAATCTGACGTGCTTACATCAAACCAATCAACATAGCTTTCGCCTCATTTATGTGATTATTGTGTTAAGACATTTATGTTCTACAC
>CAUYON010122604.1:0-35631 GCA_963573935.1 Arctocebus calabarensis | reverse complement strand
GAAAAATATGAAGGAATATGAGATGAATAAATGAAGGAGGCAGGATTTCCCTCCTTTTACTCTGATATAAAGTAAAAAACTACAGTATTAAAAATCTCCAATCTTCAGAAGGAATCATGCTACCAGACCTGAGACTGTACTATAAATCGATAATGATCAAAACATCCTGGTATTGGCACAAAAACAGAGAGATAGAATGGAACAGAATAGAGAACCAAGACATGAACCCAGCTACTTACCACTATTTGACCTTTGACAAGCCAATTAAAAACATTCAGTGGGGAAAAGATTCCCTATTTAACAAATGGTGCTGGGTGAACTGGCTGGCGACCTGCAGAAGACTGAAACTGGACCCACACCTTTCACATAAACTAAGATAGACTCACTGGATCAAAGATTTAAATTTAAGACATGAAACTATAAAAATACTAGAAGAAAGTGCAGGGAAAGCTCTTGAAGGAATCGGCTGGGTGAAATTTTTATGAGGACTCCCCAGGCAATTGAAGCAATATCAAAAATACACTACTGGGATCTGATCAAACTAAAAAGCTTCTGCACTGCTAAGAACATAGTAACTGTAGCAGGCAGATAGCCCTCAGAATGGGAGAAAATATTTGCAGGTTATGCCTCCAACGAAGTTTTAATAACCAGAATACACAGAGAACGCAAACGTATTAGCAACAAAAGAACAAGTGATCCCATCTCAGGGTGGGAAAAGGACTTGAAGAGAAACTTCTCTAAAGAAGACAGGCGCACGGCCTACAGACACATGAAAAAATGCTCACCATCCTTAATCATCAGAAAAATGCAAATCAAAACTACTTTGAGATATCATCTAACTCCAGTAAGATTAGCCACATAATAAAATCCCAAAACGAGAGATGCTGGCGTGGATGTGGAGAAAAGGGAACACTTCAGTTTGGAGAATACTTAGAGATCTAAAAATACGCCTGCCATTCAATCCTATAATTCCTTTACTAGGCATATATCCAGAAGACCAAAAATCATATCATAACAAAAATATCTGTACCATAATGTTTACTGAAGCCCAATTCATAATTGCTAAGTCGTGGAAGAAGTCCAAGTGCCCATCGATCCATGAATGGATTAATAAACTTGTGCTACATGTACACCATGGAATATTATGCAGCCTTAGAGAAAGAAGGAGACTGTACCTCTTTCATGTTTACATGGATGGAGCTAGAACATATTCTTCTTAGCAAAGTATCTCAAGAATGGAAGAAAAGTATCCAATGTACTCAGCCTTAATATGAAGCTAATTTATAGCTTTCATATGAAGGCTAAAACCCAATTATAGCACAAGAATACAGGGAAAAGGGCAAGGGAAGGGAGGGGAGGAGAGGGAGGGCAATTGGTGGGATCACACCTACAGTGCATCTTGGAAGGGTACAGGTGAAACGTACTAAATGTAGAATACCAATGTCTACATGTAGTGATTATGAAAATGTCATGAAGGCTATGTTAAACAGTTCGAAGAAAATATTTCAGATTGTATATGAAGTCAGCACATTGTGCCCCATGATTGCACTAATGTACACAATTATGATTTAATTTTAAAAATCTGCTCTTTAATTATTTGTATGTAATTAGATATGGTTAACTTAATTTCGAGTGATTCTTACTTATTCATCAGGGTAGTAGGTTATCCTGTCTGACTTTGTTAGTGACCAGTTGATTTCTACATTGGGAGCAAAAAATTTACCTGGTGGTTTGGTCAGAATGATTTGTATCACCTTAAAATTAATCTGTTAAAACCTGACCACCAAGGTGATAGTAGTTGAATGTGAAGCCTTTGGGAAATGATTAGATCATGAGGGCTCCACCCTTCTAAATGGGATTAGTTCCCTTATAAAAGTGGCCCTAGAGAATCACTGCCCTTCTCTCTTCTAAGGACACATAGAAGCCAATATGCAAGAGGAATAGACCCTCACCAGACACAGAACCTGCTGAGACCTTGCTCTTGGACCTGCCAGCCTCTAGAACTGTGAGTAATAAATTTCTGTTGTTCATCCGTTATTCAGTCTATGGTATTCCATCATAGCAGACTCTGAATGGACTAAGACATCTCTTTTTTTTATTAAGTCATAAATACATAAATCATGTATACATTAATGCATTTATGGGGTACAATGTGCTGATTTTATATACAATTTGGAATGCTTAAATCAAACTGGTTAACATAGCCTTCAACTCACTTACTTACTTATTATGTTAAGACATTTATACTATAAACTTAATAAATTTGAAATATACCCTTGCAATATGCACCATAAATGTGATCCCACTGTTTATACTCCCTCCATCCAGTCTCCCCTTTCCTCTCCCTTCCCCTGCCTCCCCCCTCATCTTCCCCCTCCTTTTCCCTCCTTCATCCTGGGCTATAGTTGTGTTTTATCTTTCATATGAAAGTGTCAGTGATTATAAATAGGTTTCATAATAGTACTGAGTACATTGAACACTTTTTCTTCATTCTTGAGATACTTCTTGAGATAAAAAGAATATGTTCCAGCTCCATCCATGTAAACACGAAAGAGATAAAGTCTCCATCTTTTTTAAGGCTACATAATAATCCATGGTATACATATACCACAATTTATTAATCCATTCATGGATGGGCATTTTGGCTTCTTCCATGACTTGGCAATTACAAATTGAGCTGCAATAAACAATCTGGTGTAAATATCTTTGTTGTAAAGTGATTTTTGGTCTTTTGGAAAGGAATTTTAGGATCAAACAGCAGTTCTACTTTTAGATCCCTAAGTGGTTTCCAAACTTCTCTCTAAAAGTAACAAGGAATTGTAGGATTGAATAGCAGTTCTACTTTTAGATCCCTAAGTCTTCTCCAAACTTCTCTCCAAAAGCAACATATTCGTTTGCATTCCCATCAGCAGTGCAGAAGTGTACCCTTTTCTCCACATCCATGCCAACTACTGTAGTTTTGGGATTTTGTTATGTGGGCTACTCTTACTGGAGTTAAATGATATCTCAAAGTGGTTTGATTTGCATTTCTCTGATGCTTAAAGATGATGAGCATTTTTTCATGTGTCTGTAGATCATGAACCTGTCTTTTTTAGAGAAGTTTCTCTTTAAGTCTCTTGTCCATGATGAAATGGGATCACATGTTATTTTCTTATTAATAAGTTTGCATTCCCTGTGGATTATGGTTATCAAACCTTTGTCAGAAACATAACCTGCAAATATCTTCTCCCATTCTGAGGGTTGTCTGCTTACTTTACTTACTGTGTTCTTGGCTGAGCAGAAGCTTTTTCATTTGATCAGATCCTAGTAATGTATTTTGGGTGTTGCTTCAATTGCCTGGGGAGTCCTCCTCATAAAGTGTTCTCTCAGGCCAATTTCTTCAAGCGTTTCCCCTGAACTTTCTCTAAAAATCTTTATAGTTTCATGTCTTAATTGTAAATCTTTTATTCAGCGAGAGTCAACTTTTGTTAGAGGAGAAAGGTGTGGGTCCAGTTTCAGTCTTCTACAAGTTGCCAGCCAATTCACCCAGCACCATTTGTTAAATAGGGAATCTTTCCCCAAATTTATGTTTTTGATAGGCTTATCAAAGATCAAAAGACATTAAGTGGTTGGGTTCATCTCTTGGTTCTCTATTCTGTTCCATACATCTACCTCTCCAATACCATGTTGTTTTGATCACTATAGATTTATAGTATAGTCTGAAGTCTGATAGTATGATTCCTCCTGATTTATTTATCAGTAATGCTTTGATCCCTGTAGATTTATAGTATAGTCTGAAGTCTAATAGTGTGATTCCTCCTGATTTGTTTTTACTTATCAGTAATGTAAAACCTTGGCTATTCAAGGATTTGTCTGATTCGATATAAAATGAAGTACTATTTTTTTGAGATCTTTAAAGTATCACAGCGGTGCTTTAATAGGTATTGTATTAAATTTGTATATTGCTTTGGGTAGTATGGACATTGTAACAATGTTGATTCTTCCTAGCCATGAGCATGGTATGTTTTTCCAATTGTTAACATCTTCAGCTATTTCTTTTCTCAGAGTTTCATAGTACTCTTTATAGAGCTCTTTTACATCCTTTGTTAGATAAATTCCCAAGTATTTCATCTTCTTTTGGCTCTACTGTAAAAGGAATAGAGTCCTTGACTGTTTTTTCAGCTTGACTATTATTGGTATATATAAAAGCTACTGATTTGTGAGTATTGATTTTGTATCCTGAGATGCTGCTGTATTCCTTGATCACTTCTAAGAGTTTTGTAGTTGAGTCCCTGGGGTTTTCCAGGTATACAATCATATCGTCTGCAAAGATTTGAAGTTTGATCTCCTCTGATTTTATTTGCATACCTTGATTGCCTTCTCTTGCCTGCTTGCAATGGCTAACACTTCCATTACAATGTTAAAAAGCAGTGGAGACAATGGGCAACCTTGCCTGGTTCCTGATCTGAGTTGAAATGTTTTCAATTTTATTCCATTCAATACAATTTTGTTTGTGGGTTTGTGGTAGATGGCCTCTATCGGCTTAAGAAATGATCCTTCTAAGCCTATTTTCTTAAGAATTCTGACCATGAAAGGATGCTGTATATTATCAAAAGCTTTGTCTCTATCTATTGAGAGAATCATATGGTCTTTGTTTTTTATTTTGTTTACGTGATATGTTATATTTATAGATTTACATATATTGAACCAACCTAGAGATCCTGGGATAAAACCAACTTGGTCATGGTCTATAATTTGTTTTACGTGTTGCTGGATTCTGTTGCTAGGATCTTATTGAATATTTTTGCATCTATATTCATTAAATATATTAGTCTATAATTTTCGTTCCTTGTTGGGTCTTTTCCTTGTTTGGGGATCAGGGTGATATTTGCTTCATAGAATGTTGGGAAGTATTCCTTCTTTTTCTATGTTTTGGAAAATGTTCTGTAATATAGGTACTAGTTCCTCTTTAAAGGTTTGGTAGAATTCTGATGCAAAACCTTCTGGTTCCAGACTTTTCTTTTTTGGGAGATTTCGTATAGTTGATGCTATTTCAGTACTTGACATAGGTCTATTTAACATTTCCAATTCTTTCTGGCTGACTCTAGGAAAGAATTCCTATAAGGTGAATGTTTGCTCTTTTGGAATAGTCCCACAACTCTCTTAGGGAATGATCCAAATTTGCTCTCCACTTCTCTGCCTCTTTGAGCATTTGGAAGCTTTCAAAAGCTTTGTCTTCAATGTCCGAAATCTTTTATTCTGCTTGCCCCATTCTGTTACTCAGGGATTCTACTGTATTTCTCAAATCTTTGAGGGTTGCAATTTCTTGCATCATTGCAAGTAAATCTTTGGAGATTTTGTCTTTCAATTCATTGAATTCTTGAGACAACTTTTGAATTACTCCTTGAATTCCTAATTCCAACTTTACTTTCATTCTGTTAATATTATTTACCATCCAAATTGTGAATTCAATTTCTGACATCTCAGCCATTTGTTTATGAATGGGATCTTCTTTTTGTTTCCTTTGTTGCTTCTTGGGGGACTTGATCTACTCTGTTTATTTATATTGCCAGAGTTTTTCCACTGATTCTGACCCATGATTATTTTTCACCATTTGGCTAGAGAAGCTGGTAAGGTGAAATGGGATTGACAGCTCCTAGAGTTGTAATTGATCAGCCCTTTACCAAAGATCTGGGACTGGTCACTGCATCTTTTCCTTACAGTTTTACAAAGGTCCCATTCAGTACTACAGCCTGAGACTCTGGGGACCTGCTTGATGTGATGAGGCTAGATGACTCTGTCTTGTATTCAGCTAGTCTCTGTCCAATCCTAGTGAATCAGTGGCTTTGGGCTGAAATCTTAGCTGTGGAGAAATACAAGCAACTAAGACACGTTGTCCCCCCTGGGCAACAACTAGAGGAGGAGAATCAGACCTTCCCAATACAATAGAACCAGGGCACACCTTAGAGAGTCCCCAGATGATTGGCCCAGGTCAAAAGTTCCAAACCAATTGTCCTAGTCAACACAAACGCAGATCAAGTGGGAGAGTTCAAAAGGTCTCCAGCAACTAGAAGACAAAGTCCACTGGCAGCTCAAGTGTGACTTGCTCTGGTGCTCTGTGGAGTCAGAAAGGCACGCCCAGCAAAAGAGTTAGACCAGGGGGGCTGGTGCCTCCTTCCCCACCTTGCACCTCCTTCACACCCAGTGACTGGTAACCCCGCAGGGCTGTGGCCCAGTTTCCTCCAATAAGCAAATGCGCCAGGGATTTTCCCCTGCCAGAGTCAAAGGGTAGTCACCACCTCCTTCCCCAGGTTGCCAGACTTTGCCACATGCTGGCAGGGGGAGCTGAAGCCCGACTACTTCAGGTGCTCAATGGAAACTGAGGAGTATTCCACCTGAGTTTGTTCCAAACCAGAGGTTAACAAAACAGCAAATGTTTTTCTCCTTCAGATACTGCATCTGCCCCAGCCACATTGCTCCTCTGGTACCCCTGCAGGGAGAGGTCTGGCTCCCTCTGGCAGTCCACAGAATTGAGGAATTGTCTCTCCAAAATTTGACTCCAACGGGATCATTCTACTATTGCTGATGCTGGATGGCTGGGGGTGTCTCCATGTGGGTTTCAGAGTCTCTGCATGTGTTCCAGAGCCTCTACCTGCTGCTGATTTGTACTCTTGCCGATCCAGGGCAGACTCTTGTCTCATCCCATGAGAGAGTCATTAGAGGCTGGGACCTTCTCCACTGTGCCTTTCTGCACTGCTATTGGATTCACTGTTTCAGCACAGCTGTGCAGGTGCAGCCCATACAATGCCCAGTTGTAGCAAAGGACCATGAACATTCCAATCTCTACAGAGGTTGGACTTCTAGACCACCAGGTGAGGGGGAAGGGTAGACTGCGAGTTCAAAATGGCAGGGAAAATATTTGTTCAACTGTCATGCCAGGCAGAAGAATGCTCAGGCTCACAGCAGGGACTCTCTGGAGAAGGAGTACCAGCCTCTAGAGACTCTCTCATGGGATGAGACAAGACCTCTTGTCAGTTCACTGCTCACTTGTAGAGATACCCATAGCAAGCCGCCCTCTTGGGGGAGGGGATGGACACTTGTCCTCTTTGGGATGGGTTTTGTACTTGAAATTTGCTTCCTTGGAGTCACAGCTTGCCTCAGCAGAGATGACATGCAGTTATCGATCTTCTTTCTCAGCTCAGGTCCCAACCTTCAGTTTTATTGGGTTCTTTCTGGCCATTATCTCTATGTCTGGATGGGAGCTTCTATTGAAAACTAGCTTCAGTTAGCCATCTTCCCCCTCCCCGCCAAACTAAGACATCTTATACATTGGTCAAGATCACCCCATAGTCCAATCAACCTAATATCCATCTGATTCTTAGGACATTGTTCTCTGCTCCCTCATGCCAAAACCATGAAGTACCAAGTCTTCAGCCCTTGACTTCCTATTCACCACCTAGTACCTGGGCCAAGGTTCCAACTTTCAAAAAGCAGGAAGAATGACTGGTGTGCTATAGGACCCAGTCATGACCTCCCTCTCTCTTCACATTACCTTAGTGATATTCAGCACTCACAGACATTCGTAGTTCAGACAGGCCAACCCTGCTCTTTCTCACAAAATGGATCCTCAATGTGGCCATTTGCTCTCCATTTATTCAAGGCCAAACACTCCCATCTGGCAACTCCTCTCATCAGTAACATTGTGTGGCTAAGCCTCCTCCTAATCCAGGTTCCCATGAGGAAGAAAATGTTCAAAATTACTTTGCCAAGACTATCAAGGAAAATGCCAAACGCCTAATCAAAAGTACAATAAGCACCAAGCCACATTATAACTTTCATGCTGTTGTTGAAAAAAGTTAGATTAGTTTGACAAGACTAGTTCTTTTAAGAGTCATTTTTATTTCCCCCCACTACCCTGTAATCCCTCTCAGACTTTGAAAATTAATCCTCCTATTATTCTTGTATTTCTAGATATAAATGTATGCTGCCTGGTTTCTGGCATCTGGTATCATGGGCCCCTCAGCAAGCCTCTCAGAGTTTTCTGAGGGTTTTGTTTCAGTTAATTCCTTAAGCATCCCAGGATTCAAGGCATTGTATCTTCTCATTTATTTTATTAATCCTAAGTGTATCTTAAAAGAAAGGAATACAAATTAATGAAAATAAATTAGCATTTTTGATTGTAAAAGATATCTTCAAGGGCATTCTCATTTCTTGAAAGTGATCTTGCAGTTTATAGTAATGCTAAAGCAGGAAAACAGCAGAATGGCCTAGATTCACTCATAAGCAGATAGTGTCTTTTTAGATGGGGCCACATTAACCAAGGAATGCAGGTGTTTGAGCTAGAGATAGTCCAGCTGTTAGAAATTCATGTTGGCCTTTGTGTACAAGTTGGCAAGCATCCAGACAAAAAGCCAAACAGCAACTTAATTCTAAACATCCCTATCTTACTACAGTGCTTCCATCCTAGACCAAATCAATATAGCCTATCACCTGGACCATTAAAATAATCTCCTAACTAGTCTCACTGCTTCAAACCTTAGTCCTTCCTACAAACAACACCATCACACAGATCGGATCATGTTCCTCTCCTGTTTAAAATCTTTAGGAGGAATTCCCATTAGACTTAGGGGGAAAGAAAGGTATTTTACATAGAGTATAAAGCTATGTATAAAGATCTGACTCCTGCCTACTCCAGTCTTCCCTGGTACAGTCACTTCTGCTATAATGCAACATATACATTCCCCCCAAAATCATTGCACTTTTCAAGATCATGTAATAAAAACCACAGAGCTTATGGGATGAGAGAGAACATTCAAAATCTTTATCAGTGGCACATTAATTTTAAACAAGGTAAGGAACAGGCATGATGGCTGATTCCTGTAATTCCCCCAGCACTTCAGAAGAGTGAGACAAAAGAACTTTTTGAGCCAGGAGTTGGAGGTTATAGGGAGCTATGTATAATCATACCACTGTACTCCAATCTGGATGACAGAGTGAGACCCTATATCTCTAATTTAAAAAAAAAAAAAAGCCAGGAACATAGTAAAAATGGCATAGTTTTATACATTTTAAATGGTTAGAAATACAAAGATACTACAATAAATATGATACTTGATTTGAAGTTTGCTTGTGGAACTGGGTGGAGAAGAGTTGAAGTTTGTGAATTGTCAAGTGGGTAAAAAGAGGATCATCTGAAATCAGAAAGGAAGTTGTAACCCAGACAGATAAATTGGTGCAACTCACACACGAAGTGAACCGAGGTAGCTGGTGGATGTCTGAGGTGTGCAAGTGTGCACTTTGCATATTCCTATCCCACTCAGTTCACCAGATTCAATTTTCTACCTTCAACCAATGTTCCTCTCAGACAAAATTACACACAAGCAAATACGAAACCCACATTTATGCTCAAATTGTTCCCTATCAATCCTGTTGGAACAAATTTGCATTTGGTAAGCAAGCTTTATGGCAGAGCCTACTGATCCTCTTGGCACACTGTCATTACCATCCTCTGTTCAGCATCACCGAACCTCCTCCCCAAGGCCTTTGTGTTTGTTCTTCCCTCTCCCAGAGCATTCTTACCCTGTTCTTCATGGGACTGCCTTCATCTCAAGCTGGTTTCAGTGTCACCTCTTCAAAGAGTCCTATCACCAGCTCAACCTCCCTAAGGCAGGCTACTTCACCCATTGCTTTGCCTTTCAACTAGAAAGTTAGTTCTGTGAGAGCATAAACCATGTCTCTCCCAACACTTTTTCATTTCCAGGCCCTTGCAGGTATGGTGCTCAGTATCAAGACAAAATTAGGCACTCGAACTCATCTTCTGAATGAATTTTAAGAATGAGTGAATGATTATATGTAGGCAAATACCAAAGCTATCCAGCAGGCTCTCTAAGAATAGCCTTATTAATGCTGTTGTGATATTCACTCTGTTAAACCCCTTAACAGGTTAGCTCTTGTTCAGATTTAATGCTCTCGTTAAAAAGAGCTTAAAGGGAAACAGTACAAAATTAAGTTTTTAAAAAGAAAATATGAGAAGGACTTCAAAGAATAGATTATTAGAATCACATAACACTAAAATAACAACAGAAAAAAAATTGGACTGTCAAAATGACAGATGATTTATCCTTACTCTTTACAAAACCACTCTGATCCCAGTGATGGTAGCAGAAAAGGCTCTTATTTGGCAAGTGATTAAACAGAGATTCAGGATTTGGTGAGGCCCTTTTCACAACTCTGTGCCTAATTTTGATATCTATTTTTGAAAGGAATCTGAAGGAGTTTTAAAGGATCTGCGAAGGCTCACACTAAGACAATTAAATACCATACAGACCAGACAAAAGCTAAAAGTTAGCCATCTCTTTCCACTTCCTTCACAGAAAAAAAAAAAAAAATAGTGACTGAGATGTCTGAATGTCCCTTAATATCCAGTGTTCTGTATCAGTAGGATATTAATGTTGGCTAGAGAACATGTGACTGGAATGAGGGCTCCATTCTCAGCCTCCCTGTATCTTTGTGTGATCACATAATCATGGGGCTATATTCTGGTTAATGAGATCTAGGGAGCTAATTCTGGCTAATAGGTTGAGAGCTTTCGTCAACCTTCCTCAAGAGAAAGCCTGTTTCTCACTCATTGCCCCTTCTCCTTTCCTCCCTTCATCTTGGAATACAGGTGTGGCAGCTGAGTTGAGGCGCCGCATTGGACCATGGGATGACCTTGGGAACACACGTCATGGCCAGTGAAGCAACAAGACAGAAACAGCCTGGGTCTTGGCAGACTTTTTGGAACCAGGCCAGCACAACAGCCATGAACTATCTCCCCACACTTCAACATGAGAAGGAAAATATCTGTCTTAAGTAAATCTTATTTTAGATTTTAACTTTAACTAAGAAATTGTGTAGGTAAATGTTCCCTCTTCCCATTTTTCATTTTACTGATGAGGTAAGAAAAGCACTTACCATGTTTCAAGGGTGCTTTTGAAAGTCAGGCTACCTGGGAATAGACAGAAGGTAAGGGTGAGAAAAGAAGCTGATTGCTCAGTCTAACCAAGTGTTAGGAATTTGGAGATTTATAAGGAGATTCTCAGGGTGAATGGTGGAGACATGGAGAGAGATGACAGAGGGGCTAGTAATTGAAAATGAAGGCCAGTGAAAACTTCCCTGCAATGGGTATTTCAGGGAGGACAATGACTCTAACGTTGCTCTCCTTCTCAATCTGTAAATGCCCCCAACTCTTCCCAAAACTTCAATAATAATTTTCTCTTGTATAATAAACTCATATTAGTAATGTTTGGGTAGATGAAAGACGAGGAAAGATGGGGTTGGGTAGGTAAGGTGCTAGCTTCAAGAGCTGAACGCTAAGGTTACTGCTTCACAAAAACTTGCCTAAACATTGCTCTGTGTGGAAAGACTCAGAAGAGAGTAAGTGTCCCCGCTATACGGGGCTCACTAGTACAGGAAGGTTGACATGAGGCTCTGGAAGACTTAGAAACATTGAGGCTGAAGACCAATGAGTTACATATCAAATGTCCTCTCACTGCTCTACATAATCATTCCTACTTATCCTTCAAAATTGTGCTCTTATGTCACCGTTATTGCCAGATCTTCTCTAATCCTCCTGGAGAGGATTAATCAGCCCCTCTTCCACAGTAACACGGTATCTGGGACACTTAGCTCTTGTTGCACTTTTCCCACTGTGAGCTATTTGAGAACATGATATATTTGTCTTATCTCTAGTGCCTAACACATAGTACCAAAAAAGCTTTAGAGAATTGAATTGAATTATGAGTTTTATAATAAAACCACTCACAGGAGAAAGCCCTTAAAAGCAAACTTAGTAAGTCTTTATTTTGCATAGAAAGAATCAGGAACCAGAGAAACCAACTGAATTTCCTAAAATCACACAGCTTGAAGGGGATATGTGAGGTTTAGAACCCAGATGCCTAGATCTCAATTCACCTGCTGTTGCCACTTTGTTAGTTCACTGACATCAGGGCAAAACATTTCAGGAAACCCTGGAGGACACTCAATGTTTTTGCTCTCTCACAAAATCGAGTGCTATTTTGCTGCATGTCAAACAAAGCCGCTTTTATTTGCTCCTACTTTGGGGAAAGGAAAGTTTGAGAGTTGTGCCTGTTTTTAAGATTCTTCATAAATGCCAAATATGAATAATAAAGAGACTCAGCAATGCACAGATAGGTATGTACATTCATTGGCCCTCCTGGGGCTCATAAATTGCAGAGAAAAGTACATTTTTCAAACTATAGATCCTCATATGGTCCTGCCCCCCCAAAAAAGAAAACCTACAGAAAACTAATAAAACAGAAGAATTTGAGTAAAACATAAGGCTGAGCTACACACACACATTTGTATGATTTTCAGACCATATACAAAGCAAAGCTCTATAGCTGTTCTCCAATCTCTTCATATTCTCCATGACATCCTATTTTATCTCCCTTATTTTGTTCTCTTTCCAAAATCCACTCAATCATTTATTGGCTCGTCGGTGCTCTGATGCGTTTCCTCCCTGCTTTACTCTCTCTCTCTTTCACTGATAAACACCTCGCACCTGGGAAACAGATGCCTCTAATTAGTATTAAAACCTGAAGTTGATGCCTGCCTTTGAAGCTCTGTAGGATGCATTTTCGTGAATAATAATATTTTCAATTCAGCACCATTCCACACTTAATCAAAAGTCAGTTGAGTGGAAATTCTCTTGTAGTCACCCTTTCTACCCTCATCCCAAGCATGCTAGTTAAATAAAGTCAAAGAACTGGACTCTGCAGTTCCAAAGTCTCTGTCTTTGACCAACCATACTTCTCAGAGCTGATGTTGTCAACTTCACAAAATGTTAGGAAAATTAAAGCTTTGGAAAGAACCTGAAGTTGACAATGGAAAGATCTGAGTAGCAGCTGTTCTAGTATTTTCTACGTGAGTATGTTTTCCCTGAATTACTTGAGAAGTATTTCTATTAGATGTTATTTGTTGCTATGAGGACAATCTACCCAATAGTCAGCATAAAAGGCTAAACAGTAAGAACTCTGAGAGACCTTAGCTGAGAGAAAGTTTCTCCAGGGAGTAATATGGTGCCCATGCCTCTGCCCAATGCAAAAGCCTTATGTTGGTGAAATACAACCTAGAAATCATTTTCTAGTCCAAATTAAAAAAAAAAAAGCCTACCTTAATACTATGACTCTATGTAACAAAATACAGAAAGATAAATAAGAAAATTGCAACATCACATAGATGAAAAGAAAAACTGTGTCTGGAGAAATGATATTTTTGAAGCTAGCCATTCTGCAGTGTCTTTGAAGGCAAGAAAAAAAAAATTAAAAACTGGGTAGTGCCTGTGACTCAATGAGTAGAGTGCCGGCCACATATACCAAGGGTGGCAGGTTTGAACCCGGCCCTGGCCAGTTAAAACAGCAATGGCAACTGCAAAAAAAATAGCCGGGCATTGTAGCAGGTGCCTGTAGTCTCAGCAACTCAGGAGGCTGAGGCAAGAGAATCACGTAAGCACAAAGTTGGAAGTTGCTGTGAGTTGTGACACTACAGCACTCTACTGAGGGCGACAAAATAAGACTAAAAAAAAATTAAAATTAAAAAAAATTAAAAACTGGGTGCAGAAAAATCATATACAAATAGAAAGAGTTAACTGAGCCTACAGGAAACATTAAAAAAATGTCCACTTAAAACATGAACTGGGAGGTGTAATTATGCAATTATTATACATATTCTATCAATTAATACCTGCTCTCCTGAGTAATCTCTCAAATGTGGTTAGACCACTACTAAAAAAACGAAAAACAAACAGCAGAGAACACAGAAGAGGATCAATAAATAGAAACAAAAAGTATATTAAGCCCATGACAGAAACAATTTTCTTAGCCATCTATGTTAAGAAAGTTCCCATTTGGGAGGTGTGGAAGCTTTGGAAAATTTAAGTGATCCTATGACAGGGTATGTGTCTTTGTACTCTATCTGTGTTAGTCAAGGTAAGCTAGTTGCGCTATTATAATTAATTATCCCAAATTTCGCAACAAAGTTTATATCTTGTTGATACTATTTGTTCATTATAGGTTGGCCAGAGGCTACTCCCAGTCTCAAGCCTGCTAGGAGTCGCATCTGAGGAAAAAAGGACACAGCAAGCCTCGCTCTGCCAGCTCGTAAAGCTGCTACTTGGAAGTCGCATGTAGCACTCATTGTGAAGGCCCAGACAAGTCACATAGCCATACCTGCGTTCAAGAGGGTGAGAATGTATGAGCAGCAACTTCCAGCCAAGAATTCTGGAACATATCATATAATCTCCCACAGTATGCTCAAGCTAACTGTATATAACAAATTGTATAATTTTGACAATATGATGCCAAAGTGTTTCTGGGATAAAGTTATCTTTATAAAATGTCAAATAAAATACCTCCAGATGTTATTATAAATAGCTATTTATATAGTATAGTTATAGCCAGTATTTTTGTGTTTTTTGGTTAGCAGTATCCCTTACAGAATAATGTCTTAAATTAGGACATTAAATTAAGTGTTCAGGTTGTCTGCTAAGGTCCATAAAGGGGAGAAACCATAATCAATTTTTGTATTGTTTGTCTATCCCAAAACCTAACATATTTAAGTAAAAGTTTGAATGAGGTTGGGTTGGAAATCTGCATGTGTGAATTTTGCTTATTTTCCATTTCCCGCCAAGGAACCAGATCTTCCGACACTACTCTGCACCAATGCCTTTAATAAGAACAAAGGCCTTCTTAACCCTAATACTTAATTTTAGAATAGAAAGTGTAAATTTGACAGAAGAAACATCAGTCAGGAATTTACTAATTATTCTTCCATGATGTGAGCTTTAATTTGCTTGGTAAAGATAATGAAATGTATGCCCCTTATATAGTTATATCTAATCAGAAATGTTGTGTATACATTCCCCATCCTCCTACACCAAAGGATAGAATGTGCTGTGGATCTGTTTACCTACCACTGAGAGGAAGCAACAGCACTCAGACAAGGATTTTCAGTAAATGACTTCAAGTTAAAGTTCTCAAAAACAACATTTATCATGTCATTTCAGCATGATACTGCCTCAAGGCAGAAGAAAGAAACAAAAGTTTTCTTAATGTCCCTTTTATCCTTGTAATTCAATTTTCTACTCACCTTTTCTACTACCCAGAAGAGTCTCTACTTCTAAGCCACTGAAATTACTACAATGATGACATGTAAAAATTCCAGAGATCTGAGGCCTGCTCCCTCTTCCCAAAAGTCCACAAAATATTCTTGAACATTACACAAGTTTTATAAACTCTAAGCTGCAATCACAGATCATATTTCTAGCTATAGGCATTGACTAAAGTAGGGGTGAGTAAGTGATTTGGCTGATTGACCAACTAATTAAGGGAGGAAATAAACTGGCCTGTATGTCTTGAGTATCCTCCCAACAACAATGCAAATCCAGGTCTTGAAGTAGGAGAAAGAAGTGTCAGAAAGGTTCTTTACCATCTCCTCCTCTCTCTTGAGCATCTTCTTCATTTATCTTTTGGTCCTTCCCAACCCCAGATACTCTTGGCTTCTTGTTCCATGCCTGCCCTTGACCTTGGTGCTGATCATGCTTCATCATCTGTCCAAGTCTCATCCTCAGCACTCCTGCAAGTCTCCATCAGAAAGGGCATTTGAACAGGAATAAATGGGTATGCCTAAGATTGGAGGTAATACAAACCTACCTGCTAGGTTTCTGCTACAGTTGAGTTAAGACAAGTTCAAGAGAGGACCAGAATCAACTTTAGGACCTGTGTGAAAGTGGCGTAATCACTCAGAGTTGACCTGCCCCTCCAGATCCCTTTTGTAAGTTGCTTCTCAGAATGACTGATTTGACTTAAATTCTTCTCACACATTAAAAACTTGACTCAAATGACAGCCCTTCTCTGAAACCTTTCTTCTTCCCTTACCTTACCCTAGGCAATATTAATTATCCCCTTCTCTATAATTTTAAAGTACTTAATTCACAAATTTATTGTGGCATTTTTCATATTATGTTATATTCTGTTCTCTTTAAGGGAATAATCTCTCAAGGGCAAGATGAAATCTTATTCATCTTTATATCCATGTCACCAAACAAAGCATGGACACGTAGTAGGTGCTCAAGAGATGTTACTAACTGAACTGAAATTTAATTGAGGGTCAACACTGTAGACAGCAGAAGCTACCTACAGAGAGGTAATATGGGATACAGTAATAACAGCATAGGCTTCGGCAGAAGAGAAACCCAAGGTAAAATCCCAACTGGGCCCCTTACTAGCTATGCACACTTAAGAGAGTGTTACTAGCTATGCACACTTAAGAGAGTGTTACTTAATTGTCCAAGAACTGTTCTCTCCTATAAAACAAAGACTATCATCTCCACTTCACTGGATTATAGCATAAATTAAGAAGCAGGTATAATGTGTGGCACATGATGAGTTGCATGAATCAAGGGTTACAGGGGTTACTCGACCCAGATGCTCTTAGATGCATTTTACTTGTACTGGGCACCCATACCCTAGATTCTGTGTGGTCCAGTCCTAGTTGTTGATAACTATAGTCTCTCTCAGAAGACCTCCATTGGGTTACTGGAGCTGAATTGGCCTAAGCACAGAGATTCCAGAAATTTAAGCTTCATAGAGATGGCTGTAGACGCTGACTGACTGGATAAAAGTCTAAGAGCCTAGCTCCCCTTGCTAGGGAGTGAGACTAACTCAGAAGTAGAATCTGTGTTCTCAGACTCCCCCTAGTCTTGCCCTACTCTCTTTCTGACTTCTGGGATTGATAACTAAATAAAATATTTGACATGAATCCTTGTGTTAGGATCTGCTTCTGGAAATGGGACCTAGGATGGAAGCACTCTCCAAACAGTAAGTACTGTTACAACCCAAAGTGACCAGGAAGAAATTTAAAAAATTGTCAGCTCTAAAATTATCTCCCTGTTGTTACCCTCTACCTCATTTTTCTGTCTTGCCCACAAAACTCTTTACCCCTCAACATGTTTGTTCTAGATGCTGTAATTTGAATGCTTGTCTCTCTGAACTTTAGGCTGGAATTTGATGCCTGATGCTGAACGTAGGCCTCACAGCAGGTGTTTGGGTGATGGAGGTGAATCCCTCATGAATAAATTAATGCCCTCCTTGTTCCTGAGTGTGAGTTTTTACTTTTTTGTTCTCAGGAGAACTGATTGTTAAAAAGAACCTGGCCCACTGGCACTCATAGCAAGTACAAAAATAAATAAACAGAAGCAGATCAAGTTAAAAAGTTTCTACACAGCCACGGACACAATCAACAAAGCAAAGGGACACCCTTCAGAGTGGTAGAAGACATTTGATTGTTATGAACCTGACAAAGGGCTAATAGTCAGAATCTATAAGAACTCAAGAAAATCAACAAGTGGAAACAGCTCCATTAAAAACTGGATAAGAGACATAAATAGAAACTTTTCTCATGAGGACAAATGGCCAATAAACATATGAAAAACTGCTCATGATCCCTAATTATCAGAAAAATGCAAATCAAAACCACACTGAGATATTACCTAACCTCAGTGAGAATGGCCCACATCACAAGGTCCCAAAGCAACAGATGCTGGCATGGGTGCAGAGAGAAGCAATATTCATGAACTATTTGTGGGACGGCAAACTAGTACAGCCTCTCTGGAATGAAGTATAGAGATTCCTCAAAGAACTAAAAGTAGATCTCTCATTTGATCTGCAATCCCATTACTAGATATCTACCCAAAATTACCACAAGAACAATTGCAACTCAAATGCTCATAGCAACACAATTCACAATTGCAAAGATGTGGAAACAACTTAAGTGCCCTTCAACACATGAAGATAAATAAATTAAGGTATTTGAAAAGCATGGAATACCATTCAGCCATTAAAAAGGTAGAAATTTTATATCTTTTGGAACAACCTGGACAGATTTGGAGAATATTCTTTTTTTTTCCATGTGCAATACATTTTATTTTAGACCAACAAATATCTAATGTTTATTGCTTCCACACCCAGAAAAAATAAGGTATGGTACATAATTTACAATATTTCCTGAGGTTTTATTTTTCATTAATAGAATTGCATCATTCTTATTTTATGCTTCCCATAAATTGACTAGTTAATATTTTAGCTTGACATACATCTTTTTCATTTTTTTAATTTATTTTTTATTAAGTCCTTTGTACATAAATCATACATACATTTACGCCACTATGGGATTCACTGTGTTGATTATTTGTACAAATTGGAGTACAACTAATCAACATAGCTTTCACCTCATTTACCCAATTACAGCATTAAGACATTTATGTTCTACACCTGATATATCCAACTTATACTTGCAATATACTCCATAGGTATGGTCCGCTTACTAATCCTCCCTCTTTTAACCTATCCCCCTCCCTTCTCCTCTTCCTCCCCTTCTCTTCTTCATCCTAGGCTATAGTTGTGATTCATTTTTCATATGCAACTGTGAGTGATTATAAATTAGTTTCACAGTAGTACTGAGTACATTGGATATTTTTTTCCATTCCTGAGATACTTTACTAAGCAGAATATTTTCTAGCTCCATCCATGTACACACAAAAGAGGTAAAGTCTCCATCTTTTGTGTGTGTGTGTATGTGTTTTATTATTTTGCATTTAATTTCAATTGGCTTGTACTCTTCTTAGTTTCCTTGTTTTTTTTTTGTTTGTTTGTTTGTTTTTTTCCATTGTCCTTCCTTGTAGTGATTCCTCATGCCAGTTGCCTCCCAAGTAACTGGGATTACAGGCACCCACCACAACACCCGTCAGTGTTTTTTCCTGGTGGTAGAGACGGGGTCTTTTACTCTGGCTCACTCATGCTTATGCTGGTCTCGAACTCTGTGAGCACTGGAAACCCGCCTCAGCCTCCCACAGCACTGGGACTATAGGCATGAGCCACCATGCCCAGCCAAGTCTCCATCTTTTTTTAATGCTGCATAGTATTCCATGGTATACATATATCACATATTAATCCATTCATGGATCAGTGGGCACTTAAGCTTCTTCCATGACTTGGCAATTATGGATTGAGCTGCGATGAATAATCTGGTGCAGATATCTTTATTGTCAAGTGATTTTTGGTCCTTTGGATAGACACCTAGAAAAGGAATTGCAGGATCAAATGGTAGATCTATATTGAGATCCCTGAGTGTTCTCCAAACTTCCTTCCAAAAGGAACATACTAGCTTGCATTCCCACCAGCAGTGAAGAAGTGTTCCCTTTTCTCCACATCTATGCCAACATCTGTAGGATTTTGTGATGTGGGCTACTCTTACTGGAGTTAGATGGTATCTCAGAGTGGTTTTGGTTTGCGTTTCTCTGATGATTAAAGATGATGAGCATTTTCTCACATGTATGTAAACCATGCACCTGTCTTCTTCAGAGAAACTTCTGTTCATGTCTCTTGCCCACAATGAAAGTGGATCACTTGTTTTTTTTTCTTAGTAATAAGTTTGAGTTCTCTGTGGATTCTAGTTATTAGACCTTTGTCAGACAAAACTTGTGAAAATCCTCTCCCATTCTGAGGGCTATCTATTTGCTTTCCTTAGTGTGTTCTTGGCAGTGCAGAACCTTTTTAATTTGATCAGATCCCAGTAATATACTTTTGATGTTGCTTCAATTGCCTGGGGTGTCCTCCTCATAAAGTATTCTCCCAGGCCAATTTTTTCAAGCGCTTCCCCTACACTCTAAGAATTTTCATAGTTTCATGTCTTAAGTTCAAGTCCTTTAACCAGTGAAAGTCAATTTTTGTTAGAGGAGAAAGGTATGGGCCTAGTTTCAGTCTTTTACAGGTCGCCAGCCAGTTCATCCAGCACCATATGGAATAGGGAATTTCCCCCTCAATTTATATTTTTAATAGGCTTATCAAAAATCAAATGATGATAAGTGTCTGGGTTCACCTCTGCATCTTCAATTCTGTTCCATACATCTACCTCTCTATTTTTGTGCCAGTACCATGCTGTTTTGATCACTATTGATTTATAGTATAGTCTGAAGTCTGGAAGCATGATTTCTCCCGATTTGTTCTTATTTCTGAGTAATGTCTTGGATATTCAAGGTTTTCTCTGTTTCCACATAAAGTCAAGTACTAATTTTTCCAGGTCTTTAAAGTAGGACAGAGATGCTTTAATAGGGATTGCATTAAATCTGTAGATTGCTTTATGTAGTATAGACATTTTAATAATGTTGATTCTTCCCAGCCATGAGCATGGTATATTTTTCCATTTGTTAACATCTTCAGCTATTTCTTTTCTCAGAGTTTCATAGTTCTCTTTATAGAGATCTTTCACATCCTTTGTTAGAGACACTCCCAGATATTTCTTCTTCTTTGGCACTATTGTAAAGGGAATAGAGTCCTTGATTGTTTTTTCTCCTTGATTATTGTTGGTATATATAAAGGGTACAGATTTATGAATGTTAATTTTGTGTCCTGAGACGTTGCTATATTGCTTGATCACTTCTAGGAGTTTTGCAGTTGATTCCCTGGGGTTTTCCAGATATATAATCATATTGTCTGCAAAGAGTGAGAGTTTGATCTCCTCTGGTCCTATTTGGATCCCCTTGATTGCCTTCTCTTGCCTGCTTGTGGTGGCTAAGACTTCCATTATTGGAGAACATTCTTCCAAGGAAAGTATCACAAAGATGGAAAAACAAGCATCACATGTACCACATACTTAGTTCTAATTTGAAACCAGTAGATTAACTAGATGCTCACCTGAGAGGAATATTCAATTTAATTTAAGTAGGGGGGAGGAGAGGGGATAAGAAAGTTCCCACTGAGTAGGTACATTGCACGAGTTTATGGAACACTTCCTGGGTGAAGGACCCAACCACAACCTGGACTTCAACCTTACAAAAGCAAACTGTTTATGTATCAATACATATGTGCCCTTGTAATAACCTGAAATTTAAAAGAAAAAAAAAGAGCCTGTTGCCACCCTGCTGTACCTTTCTTTTCTCCTATCTCACCGTGCATTCTCTGCATACACCAGCTCCCCTTTACTTTCCACCATGAGTTGCCCTCACCAGACCCAGACAGCCAGTCATGAACTTTCCAACCATCAGAATCACAAGCCAAATTCACTTTTTTTTTTTTTTTGAGACAGAGTCTTACTCTGTAGCCCTAGGTAGAGTGCCACGGAATCATAGATTACAGCAACCTCGAACTCTGGGCTCAAGCAATCCTCTTGCTTCCATTTTTCTATTTTTGGTAAAGATGGTATCTCTCTTTGCTCCGGCTGGTCTCAAACTCCTGAGCTCAAGCTATCCACCTGCCTCAGCCTCCCAGAGTGCTAGGATTATAGGAATGAGCCTTCATACCCACTCCACATTTTTTCTTTATACGTTACCAAGCCTCACCAAATGGACAAGACTCTAAGGGAAAGAAAATCAGCAGAACCTTTTTTTTTTCTTTTTACAAAACATATGTGTGTTTATGTTCTTAACTTGGTAGCTGCCTCTTTATAGCTGGTGTGCTCGACACTTAGCATCTTGAGGATGATTAACAAACATAAAAAATTCTGTTCAGCGATGTTTCACAGAGATGAGATGGAGATCGTCCATGAATATCCTGTCCAGGAGACCCAAGGTAACATATGGGTCTATTCTGGGACTGACAGATTCTATCACATCTTGAGGACATTTTCCCCCTGAGAATGAATGATTCTGAAAGGTAAATTCATTACATAATATGCTGTTTGCTGAGATCACTTTTCAGTCTCATGTCTCAGAATTTCAAAGAACTACTACTGAGCTCTTTGAAGACTGGCTGTTGTTGTTGTTCACCAAAGCAGTTCAAAGCAATGCTATATGTTTTAATTAGAAAATGATATTTTTCAAGTTCAAATGCAGGCTGTGCTATTTACCAGCTGGATAATGTTGGGTAAATTAATCTTTCTAAGCCTCAGTTTCTTTATTAGCATGTTTAGAAAAGTAACAATTTTTCTCTCCTAAGGTTGTTGTGAGGATTCAGTAAACTAATATATTTTTTAAAAATCATGTAGCATAGTGCCTGGTACAAAAGAAATACATCCCAAGAGTAAGATAGATTTATTGCTATTGTTAGTTTTATTGTTTTATCATTTTCACCCCCCTGCTCTTATAAATGAGAAAAAAAAAAAAGACCAAATTTGATGACCCTGGTTGTCTCACCTGGATAAAGAAAGCTCAGAAGGTCATTATCAAGGCTGAGAGGCTATTAAGTAGGAGACAGAGTAGACACATTCTATTGGGATTGGCACAGAGAACTAGTAACAACTTATAGAGTTCACATGAATCTAGCTCCTCTCAATATGAATAAAATTGCCAAGAACTAACCACTCCCCTACAATGAAATCGAGTCCTTGGAATACGATTAGTTCCCTGTCACTGGAAACATTCAAGCAGGTGCTAAATGACCACTTTCTGGGAGAGGGGAAAAAAAAATAATAATATATATATATATATATGTATACATATATCTCTTTTGGTTTTAATTGGTTATAATCACAAGGTGCTTAATGCAGGGACAGTTTACCATAAAGTCACTGGCTATCTTAGGAAATGCACAGAGAGGAATGCAGACACATCCTAGAGCTATCGTGTGTGTGTGTGTGTGTGTGTGTGTGTGTGTGTGTGTGTCCCATCAATGCATGTCTGCCTCTCTCTCTGGCTAAAGAGAGGTCTCCTCTGCTTCCATGGTTTAATGTAAACATCAAAACTTCACACATTTTACACCTGATAATCCAGGTATACCCAAGTGATAATTCGTACAATGCTCTCACTGTCACAAATCCAAATTCCTCTGAAAGGAACTATATATGGGCCAAGTGCAAACTGGATGAATCAAATGTAGCCAGGTTGTTGTAAGGATTCAGTAAACTAATATATTAGTTACTGTATTAATGTTACCTGCCACTGAAGGCAATGGGGGAGGAAACACAGTGCTTCAGAAAAGAAGGCAGACGTTCTCAGAGGTGAGAAGAACATGGGGTACTTCAGGACAGACACGTAGATTTACACAACACTCTAGAATAAAAGTAAGGTGGAACCAGTTTCCTTTAACTTTCTTCTATCTCTGCAATTTTATTCATCCAGGGTAAGACTTTATATGCCAATGGAATTAAATTAATGACTTGAAAAATCAGTCTGAAACATTAAAAACTATGAAAATCACTACCTTATTTCTTCAAAGTAACAATGAAGTGCCTCACCATATGAATACATCTATCACATTTCATTGAATGCAACACACCATTGATTATAAAACACACCATTGTTTTATGTACTCCAGTAAAAGAAAAAAACATGCCAAATGTAGTTATAAGATGTTATCGACTATAACAATTTCGGAGATGCTGAATTGTGAACATACATGCATCTTAGACACAATGAGATAGGAAAAATTAGTTTGGTCGTTCTATGGGTTCCTTGGCTCTGTACTTTCCTTCACTTAACAAAGGAGGTTTGAGTCAGTTAGGCAAACATTTAATGAGCATGCATTAGCCACCGTGATAGACACAGGAAATGCAGAAAGGCTTAGGAAATCATCTCTGGCTTCTAGGAATTTACAGGATCAGAGGAGACAGCCACAGAGACAAATAATTATAACAGAGATGCTCGTGATCTAATAGGCAACTTTTTAGGTTTTGAAATGCAACAAGTTATTTCCTACCTCAGGGCCTTTATATATGCTATTCCTCTGCCAGGAAAGCTTTCTCTCCTTTATCTGGCTAACTGCTACTTATCATTCAACTGCTTTGATTTCAATGCCATAGGGACACACAAAGAAGCCCTGTTACACCAGCTTCTGCTGAACATTCTTTTCCCTCGAATCCCTTATCTTCACTGTAACTGAAACTAATGTCAGCCTCCCAAAAGCTATTAATTTGCTCAATATGATTGTTGCTCCAGTTTTAGTGTAATAAGAGTATATTGAATAAACACCCCCAAACTTGAAAATTAAATGTTTTCATGTTTATTTGTTTTTGGCTTCTTTTTCTATTCAGCTGGAGAAATTTTCTGCTTATTTTCCATGAATATGTAAATGTCTATATTAGCAATATGCAAGCAATTTCAGAAAAGTCTCTGTGAAAGCTGAGGACAATAGGCACAAAAAAGGTTTAGGCACAGGCAAGATTTTATATCTGGTAAGGGGAACCAGAAAAGACGTCATGAAGAAGTAGCATTTCAGCTAAGCTTCCAAAGGTGTCAGGAAGCAAATGTTGGGGAAAAGCCGCCCAGGCAGAGGTGCTGGAATGATTCAGGGCCAGAAGTGCGAGGGGATAAAGGCATCTTCAGGGAACAGCAGTTAGCAAAGTTTGGCAAGTAAGAAATTGTAGATGGAAAATAGATTGAGAGAAGAGATAGATTTACACTTACGCTAATGAAGTTTAAGCATCAGACCCTCACTTGGAGGCATCAGACCCGGGGTGGGAGGCAGGGCTAGTGAGGTTCTGCTCCAGGGACACAGGGAAGGAGGAGCAGCCCTCGTATCCCTGCCCTGCCTGGAGGTCACTCTGTAATGTGTCCTGGGCCTACTTGCAGCATTGCCTCCACACCCACCAGCACTTAGCGAAATTGCCAGTGTTTGATCTGAAGGAACAAATTGACACCACCTTTGACTCTAAACAAATTTTAAAAGAAACCCAGAAGGAAGGTGTTGAGGGAAGGATGGGGCATTGAGTACCTGAGGGGCAAGACCAGCCACCGCAGCAGTAGCTCTGGAAGCCATGCCGCAAGAGATGAAAGGAGTGGGATTCTCCAAGCTTTGCCTAAGGCAAGAAGCACCTTCCAGGCAAGGCGTGTGGATGCTATCTTCCCAAAACTAAGTTGTGAGGCAGAAAACTATTTCTTAAAACAGATTTCTATCAGTTATGCTGAAAGAAAATGAATTTTCTCTGTAGAAAATTATATAACGAAATTGTCATTTGAAGAGATGCTCAGAGAGCATGCATCCAAATAAGTAGGGAGAGAGTATTATACAGATGATTTAGTAGGCAGGGAATTAATAATAATAATAATAAGCCATTTTCTAGGCTTTGTGATGATTGTGATATTTATCATCTTTTGAAAAATTTTATAATGGGTGTAATTTCTTTTCTTATTTAGAATGAGTAAGTCTTTACTTTCCTATCTAAATTTTGAACTTGTAATTTTATCTTCTTTTTAAGAGTTCTCCGTAAATGATCTCAGCTTCGGGCCCCACAAAACCTGCATCTGACCCTGATATTAAGAGCTTGCCTGCCAGGCTGGAGGGCTGAGATCATAATTGGTCAAGAAAAGAGGAGCAGAGAAGATGTCAACTAATCAGTTTTCATGCTAATTTGTATGAGAATGAACATAAATCTTTATATAACAGTGTTGTAACTTTATCTTACACAGGCAGTGTTGATAGTTACTTGGGAATTAAATGCCTTCTTTATTTTAATCTTCTTTTTACTTTGCCATTTTGCTGCAGGAATTTATCTGCTGATTCTCCATTTTGAAGCAGAAAGACATGCCTATAAAGTATAACTATTTTGCTCAGATCGAAGTTCCTTCCCTAGCATCATGATGTTATTAATACATCACATCCATTTTGTCCATATCACTTTTCCTAGGCTTGGCTACCGGCACAGATTAACAGTTGTCTTTGCATTATGCAGTGGAACTTAATTTCTATTTGAATGTTTAACACCATTGTAATGATTTTATTGCAATTAAGAATGATAAATGTTTCCCTTCCAGTCTCAAAATCAATATTCACAAAGTGGAGGAGACAGGCAGTAAGAAGGTAGTTAGCAGAACTGGGGGACTGCCCAAGAACTGCAGGAAGATGGAAATCTGGGAGGCACTGGTACTGCTTAAGCACCTACTATGTGCTGAACACTCTGCTAGGCATTTTATACATTAGAAATGGTACTGGCAAATATGACAGCAAAAACAGCTAACATGTACTGTGCACTTACTCTCAAGAAAGCACTTTGTAGTATTGAATGCATTGAATACTTGTTTTTCCATTCTTATGATACTTTCCTAAGGAGAATGCTCTTCAGCTCAATACTAATATGATACCAATTGATAAACAACTACATGCCCACATGTGAGAAAAACATGATTAAATTCAAGTTGGGGGGTGGGGGAGAGAGGAGAGAGGAGGAAAGAGGGTGCTCTCACCTAATAGGCACAACATTACAGCGCACCCCTTGGGTGAAGGGTTTAACTACAACTTGGACTTGATCTAACAAACACAAACAATGCAACCTAATTGTTTGTACCCTCATATTAATTTGAAATTTTAAAGAAGCACAATTTATGCATTTCCTCAGTGAGTCTTCCTACTACTTCTACAAGGCAAGTAGTATTTTTCTTTCTATTCCTTTATTTACAAATAAGGAATCTGAAACTCAGGGAAGTTAAGTAAATTTCCCATCATCATAAAATGATGAGTGAAAAACAAAGGATTTAAATTCAGTTCCGTCTGATCCCAAAGCTCCAACATTTAACACTCATTATACAGTAGAACTTCTCTGTAAGTTGACCATCCGAGGGACTATACCAAACTGGTCAGCATATGGAGGTGGTCAACATAAGGAACTAGGCATACTGTACTGATACAAATACTTGGTACATGTCCAGTCAATGAAAGTTAGGTCAGCTTAAGGAGGTGGTCAGTTGTAGGGAGGTGGCCAAAACAAAGGCTCTAATGTGTTTGCTTTCTATTGCTCCACATCCTATTATCACAAACGTACACCCATCATTATCTCACAGATTTGTGGGTCAGAAAGTTTCCTGGCCAGAAATCTAGTGGGCTAGTAGAACTGAATTCTTTTCCTAGGTTTTCATAGGCTAAAATCAAGGGGTTGAGCAGACTGGGCTCTTATCTGAAAATCCAGGGAAAGAATACACTTTGAAGCTGATGCAGGTCATTGAGGGGAATTCAGTTCCTTGAGGTTATAAGAAGAAGATCTCCATTTCTTTGACAGCCATCAGCCAAGTTCTATCCCACCTTATAGAGACTTCATTCCATTGTTTGATTCTTGGGGCCTCCATCTTCAAACCAACAAGAATCCATGCATTCTCTGACTTCTTCTGCTACTAACCACTAACCAATAAAAACCCTCTTTTTTAAGTGATTCATGTGTTTGTACAGAGCCCACTCAGAAAATCTTCCTTTTGATTACTCAAAGTTAACCAACAGTAATCTTCATTATCTTAATTACCTCTGCAAAATCTCTTTCTGGTGTAATGTAACATAATCATGGGTGTGATAGCTCATTATATTTACAGTATAGGAGAACAGGACAGAAATCTTGGGGAAGGGTGGAAGAAGCATTTGCAATGCTCCCTGCTACCCCATTACTATCCCCTATATCACATATATGCTCTTATTTATCCCTGACCACAATTTTGTCAAGAAATTAGTATTAACTCTAGAAGAATAAGAAAAGCAAGACTTACAGGCACAGTGATCACCGAGGAGGAGACAGTAAGAAGTCAACACTTCTCATGATGATAGCCCTATGTGCATTGTAGCACCATTTTCCTCTCCTTGTCACCTGGGCTCTGCTCCAGCCACACTAAACGCACTAAGATGAACCATTCACTCACTTGCAGGCCTTCAAAGATCCCTCTGTCGAGAAATTTCCATTCTGCTTCTGTTCGGCTATCTCTCAGTTTTCTGTTAGGTCTCAAAGCCTCTTCCTTTGGGAACCACTCCCACACAAGAATGGAGTAGTGTTCCCTCCTATACTAAAGAATCTTATACTTAATCCATTATAATATCACTTATCAACCTGTATTATGTAGTATAATTTCTATCTTTTTATCTTTCTCCACCTATTGATGTAGTCCTTTGTTGCTGGTCTAGGCATCATTAACACGGTTTTCGATCATTTCTTTGTAGTTCAGGATTTTTGAACAAGTGAATTCCCTTTGGTTAAAAAGTAAATAAAGGCTCAGCATTCAAAACAAAGGTATTAAAAGAGTAAAAACATGATAGCAACCGAAAACCTTATTTCTCTGTAGAACACTTCCATAATCTTCATTTATGCCATGATCTTCACAGTAGACAAATTCCCACGGCTAATTATATATTCATTTCCTCCTTCTTGTCTGTTATTTTGATATAAATTCGATTAAAAACATAATCTCCAAAACACTGGGAACACTAGATACCTTTTGTCCTTGTACATCATACTCTCCATTTATTGACAAACCAAATATGAAAATTAACAAGAGAAATAAAGAGAACCTATTTGCAAATATATCATCTTAATTAAAGCAAAATGCTCTAGAGAAAAATATTCAAATAAAAATGTATTTAAATATTAATGATTTCTTTTTAATATAATCATATGTCTAAAAGGTTATTATTAGTTTAAAACTAAGATGAAAAGAATATTTGAGAGACTTCAAGAAAGAGAAGAGTGGATATCTAGAAGTAGAAAGATTAAAATAACAAATCCTTCACAAGTAAGTATTGAGCTTTAAAGCCACAGCAATAAAAAAAAAAAATTATTCTGGTACCATCTGGACACATTTTCACAAAAATAAAAAAGAATTAGAAAATCATAAGGAAGCGGTCATCAATGTTCAAATACTGAGACTTAGAAAAGGAATAATCCTAAACAAAAGTTTTTTAGAGACAGGCTGTAGAAAAAATAATCTAATATTTAAAGATGTGTGTTTTCTTCTCTAACCACTGCAAAACTGCCTCTAGTCGAGATTCTCCAAATGTCCTCAAATACCCAATGTAGTAGTAGCCTGACTGTAATGGGCAAAGCAAGTTTGGGGAGATAGACCAAAATTTCACATGAGACAAGTTGAGCTAATATAGAAAGAAGTAAAATTTAACAAATTCTTGGCTAATTATATCCCTGAATGAAGCTATAATTGAAAATTAAAGTTGAATGTGAATTTTTCACCTAGCTTTTTCCAATATTTTGCCAAAATAGCAATAAACGCACAGAAAAAGACCAAAGCATAAAACACCAGAAAATTATGTTACTACGTATGTGATAGCCAGATTCTGGGATATTTTGTCACCACTTTGAAGGCTGACAGGATGGTATTGAGAAAGATGAACATGTCTTACCTTGCCAGCCCACCTAAGGGGGAAGGCACCAAGCATCTCTTTGCCCCAGTTTGAATCTCTTCATTGCCATAAAACTTTGTTAACCTAATCCAAAAGGAATTTGTTAGAAGTAATTTTGAGGTTGGCAGAATCAATGGAAAATTGGAAAACCAGCCTTGAAAATGAGCAGGACCCAAGATAGCGCCAGACGACAAATAAGACACCTGCTGATAAGCAGGGACCTCTGTGAGGCTTGTGGAAGAAGTGGGAGATCCCAGGTAATTTTATTCACTTTCTCCTCCTTTTGCTCCAGGAAAAGAACATCTGATTGTCCTAATTTGGAAGCTGTGCCTGCATTCAGGCACAGAAAGAGTGAAGCTCCTCACTGCGAGCTCACCAGATGGTATCCAGGGACTTCTACTGAAATTGGAATTAAACCCACAACTCTTTTTCACAGCCTTCAGGAAATAAATCACCTAGTCCCAGCCGCCTCCCACCCTTTTCTCCCTTCTCTCTCCCTCACTATGCATTCTTGCAGTCTCTGCCTAGCAACTCCTGCACTTACTGTCCTGTCTGTCCAGAAAGCTCTTCCCTCAGAACATCACCTAGTTTATCCCGTGACAAACTCTCTCATCACTTCCATCTCAGCTCAAATGACAGTAGCTCAGAGACACCTTCCTACCGACCCTAGCTCTTCCTTTTCCTTGCCTACACATTCTCTATCCCATTTTCCTGATTTACTTCTTATGGCAGTCCCCAATATCTAAAATTGTCTCAATTATTTATTTGCTCATTTTATTATTGCCCATCTGATCTTCCCTTCCCTTTCTATAATGAGGGTAGAAACCAGGCCTGAGAAGTGAAGACCATGCCTATTTTCCTCAACCTATCTGTATCCCCTCTCTGACTTTATACTTGGACATAGTATAAAATCAGCAAAAATTAAAATAAATGAATGAGCCAATATTGCAACACTTGATACATTTCTCCTAATTATGGGTCTGCTTCTCTTACAGGATGAACTGTAAGATCTTCTAAGATAAGGACTGTGTTTTCCTCATCTCTATGTCCTAATGCCCACATAGTGTCCAACTCATGGTAAAATCTCCAACAAATGTTTATTGATGTGCATTCTACTTAGCTGTGGGCTCTCCTTTCTTTATGAACTGCTAGGCAGGCAGGCTGTACCTAGAGAAAGCTATTTTCTAAAGTGATTTCAAATCAGATTTCATAAGATGATAATAGCTGGAATAAAAAGTCCTTCCCATGAAAGCTCTGAAAACAGTACAAACATTCTTAAACATTTATAGCCCTGAAATTTCTTTTGCCCAGCATCTTTCTCCAGAAGCTTGAATAAATGTGGCTAGGAAGTTCATCCAAGCTGTCAACAGACAAGTGACCGGCTCAGAGTAAGGGCTCCTCCTGGATATCCCATGTTGATGAAGGGCAGGACAATGAGAGTCATCACCCAGAAAATCCTCCCAGGAAACTGAACAAATATCTCCTCTGGTAATAAATAAATAGTTCAGCTGGGGAATTGTAATTGTGTATATAATGCAGCTCAGATATAGGACATAATTACACTCTAGAATCCATACAGTAATAAAAAGCTCCAGTCAGGGAAAAGAATGCTTGTTTGCCATGGTTTGACAGGCAAGCAACAAGCAAGAACCACTTTTTCACCTTTTATTCAATAAAATCAGCATATTAAATATTCAGACTGTCTCCATTAAGCAATTCGCTTCTACCTCTCCTCCCTTCTCCCTCCCCACCTCTTCTTGTTTTGTTTTCATCAAGTCAGGGAAGGAAAAAAAAAAAAACATAAAACCAGGTCCGTGATGTGATTCTTAATGAAGCGTCTGCTCAGCCAGTTGTATTGCATTCAGGAGCTGACTGCATAGTTCACAGGGGATTGGGGAGCTGGGACCCTGGGGGAGGGGTGGCAGTTTGAGAGAGATCTGATACAGTGATACAGCAGGCAGATCACCATGTTTAATCAATAAGGATGTTTTTTGATGGGGAAGACATATAAAAGGGTTCCTTGTAGACGTGGAGAGAAGGAATGGCTTCCCACTACAACACTGGCCAGTCGAAAAAGGCACCTGGCCTGAAAACACATTTAACTGGATGCGATGAGTTGTGAACTTGTGTCTAACGAAACAGCCGAAAACACAACAAGGAATAAAAGAGCCAGGGCAAAGGAGAGAAAGGTTAAAAGGCTGGGAAACCAGATTAGAATGATGAAGTGAGAGACTGACATACATTGTGAACACAATTGATGAATCTCTGAAAGACCCTGAGAAAGGATTAGAATATTTTCTTGGACGACCAAATTGCTGCCTGCCTATTTCTTTTCCTCCCATTTGGGAGAAGGTTTAGACCTCTCCTTTTTAATCTGCCTTAGAGAAAAGAGGTTACAAATGGACAAGAGGAAGAAGGGACTACAGAAATGTCACTTTCTCCAGAATGAAGCGGGGAGAAATTGCCCTGACGCTCTCACAGCCCTGGCAGCAGCCACAAGCCTTCATCCTGACTCTGCCTCTGATGTTGACAGGCAGAGGAAAGGGGTCTCCAGCAGACAGGGGCACGGAGGCAGGTCCTCTCGAGCATAGGAGGGATGAGGTCAATGGTAATGAGCAACGGCAGGGCGGAATGCAAATTGCAAAAATTTATGAAGTTGTTTCTGCTCAGCGAGCAGATTCCAGATAAGTGGAGTGTTAATAAGGCAGGCGAGTTTTTCAGCTGTGCCAGCTGTTAGGAAGATGCTGGCATGCTCTTAACCTGCTATTTATTGGGTGCTGCTCATTGCTGTGACAGCACACATGCGTACATAAGCGTGTTTATTCACAACATGCATAATCACTCTGTCACAACACAGACGCTAATCAGTGGCACATTTCACGAGCAGAGGGGCATATCTAAAACCCAGGCCCTGAAGGAAAACCTCGAAAGAGTTCCCTTCCACTAAAAGTAATAGATCCCTCCAGGCTGCCCCATAATGGACTATGACTTCTACGAGGATGAAAAGGCATAAAGTGAGGACTTGGTCTCCGTTTTATGCAGAGCAGAACCTCCTAAGGAATTCATCCTGAACAAGCTGAGTAATTTGGTTGCAGTGTCCTGCAAATTTGGGAGGGTAAAACTGCATGGTTACCACATGGGATTGCAGGGCTTTAAGGAGCTTTAATGGTCTCTGAGCCCCCTGTGCAAAGGTATCTTGTAGAATTAGCAGCAATGGAAAAGCCAGGAAGCTCAGTGACAAGCTGAGCTCCTCTGAGTGCACTTGAATATGTATGTAAGCTACTGAAGATTCTGTAATATGAAACAAAATGGCTCTTCACACACACTTAAAGAACAACGGGAAAACTAGCTGAGGATAATCCATAGGAATTTTTTAATGGAAAAGAAATTTTAGTCAAGAAGATTGCTTATGATTGGGCAGGGAGAAGTGGATGCCAATATTTGGCACCATAGTGGTGCTTACAATACACACACTTCCTCTTGGATACCTCCCAGCCACCTCATTTTACAGAAAGGGAAACGGAGCCTCGGAGAGGTTAAGAGGTGCCCAAGTCATAGCAACGTGGGAAGCAGCAGAGTGGAGACTCAGTCACGGCTCCAGCTGAATGCAAGCTTCTGCCCCTCCAAGGGCTTACTCCAAGCTACCTCAGGTCACGAAGTGTTTATGGAAGAGTCATCCTGGAATCCTATACCTGAAGGTGGCTCATAGGGGGAAGCTAGAAATAAATGCAGATGGAACAAGAGTACCAGAAAACACTGCCCTGAAGATGCATTCATGACATCAATTAGGTGTGACTGTAAACTGAAGTCAAAAGGCTGACTCACAAGCCCTATTTGATAGCCATCACAATAGTTTTATAGCCATATATCCACGTAACTGGAAGTTTCACTTAGAGAAACAGCCTACTTCTGAACATGCCCACCCCTCCAGTACACATCCACATCTTCCATTCTGTCATCCCTTTGTCCTCAACTAATCTTTTTTCCCCACTTCTTCCTTTCCTTTCAATTTCTCTTTGTCCTGATAGTATTAAGTTTCTAAAGTAACTCAAGGGTTACATAATGTATCTTACTTCCTAGCATTATTTGACATAGGTAGAGACTGGTAGAAATTCAAAATCTAATCCCAAAGGAATGAAAAAAGAAAAGATGAGTAGGGCTGGGGTGCAGCCCAGTGGTATGGAAGGAGCAATGGATATGCATTCGGGCAAGTCACTCAACCTCTTTAGGATTCCATTTCCTCAGCCATCAGAGAAAGAGAGGAGCCTAGAATTGTGTGATATTTAAACAGGTGCACTGCTCTCCCACAAACATGCAAGCATGTGAAGGGTGGGGCATTTGCTGTTGTCACAATTACTAGGGGAAAACTATCCTGTCTCAAAAGCCCAAAAGTTCTGTTGAGGAACACTGGCCTTGAATTTTTATCCCTTCCCCGTTCTGACACTGCATTAATCCACTGAGGGAAGGACCACCAGATGGCAGCACCATTCTCCATCACTCCCAAATCTCATCAGGTGACATCATCCAGCATGTGGTTTGGTCCAAAGTCAGGTTAGAAAATTTTAAATCAGACTCTGGTCTGAGGACACAATCAGCTCAGAAATCTAGAAGGTAAGCCCCAAATCGCTGCTGCTGCTGATGATGATGATGATGGGGGATTGGCATTTTTCTCTGCAATTACCTCTCTGACTCAACCATTTCCTGGTCTCTTTCCTGTGTATTCATTCATATTTGTAAACAGCTTTCTTCAAGTGTTTGGAATCATTAAAATAGCAAGAAGGTTTTCTGGGGTCTTCAGGAGAAAACAGGCATATCCTCAAATTTTAATGCCCTGAACAATGTAGGTTCATTGGAGAGAGAGAGAGAAATGAAAATGAATGCCACAGAGCAATGTAGAGCACATACATAGATTCCCATCAACTCCAGGCACATTTATTCAGCAAACTTCTTCCTAGCTTGTTCACTTACCCCCATCAGTGAATCCAATTAATGATCTTGCCAAACTCTAACACTCTCAGAATCATAATTATGTTAATCTTTTTCTCAAAGCCACTTTTTGATTCTTTGTATTTACATAAATTTTCAACTTTTTTTTTCCTTGCTCAATCCCTTTCATTTCCCACTCCTAGTGTTGGCATTCCTGATCTTTTGCATTTCTTACCAGCTGGTTCTGCTTTCTTTCCTCCTCTCTTGGATTCTCCCTCCTACCACTAAGTGTCCCAACCCCAGACTGTAAAATCCTTAATGTCTGTCTAATCATTTTAAGGAGCCATAGGAGTGGGTGCTCACTTTAAGAGCCTAACTATGCCACACCAGCATCCTAATTTATCAGGTCCCATTTGGAAAGCTAAGGAGGAAGATCTTCTCTTCAGGAGTCTATGGGAGAGATGTTTCCAGTGGAAGACAAAGTGAGTCACAACTGGGGAATGGATAGCAATCAGCTTGCACTGTCTTCTAGTCTTGCTTTTCCTCCAAAGGTTTCTAGCCAGAGAGGAAAAATAAATAAGTTTAGTGGCCTTAAAAATCTTTGTCTGAAGGTGAACCCAGCTACTTACCATTATTTGATCTTGATGAGCCAATTAAAAACATTCAATGGGGAAAAGATTCCCTATTTAACAAATGGTGCTGGGTGAACTGGCTGGTGACCTGTAGAAGACCGAAACTGGACCCCCACCTTTAACATTAACTAAGATAGACTCTCACTGGATTAAAGATTTAAACATAAGGCATGAAACTATAAAAATACTAGAAGAAAGTGCAGGGAAAACTCTTGAAGAAATCAGCCTGGGCTAATATTTTATGAGGACCTCTCCCCACCCCCTGGGCAATTGAAGCAACACCAAAAATACATTACTGGGACCTGATCAAACTAAAAAGCTTCTACACAGCCAAGAACACAGTAAGTAAAGCAAGCAGACAGACCTCAGGATGGGAGAAGATATTTGAAGGTAATGTCTCCAACAAAATTTAATAAGCAGAATCCACAGTGAACTCAAACATATTAGCAACAAAAGAACAAGTAATCCCATCTCAAGATGGGCAAGGGACTTGAAGAGAAAATTCTTGGAAGAAGACAGGCACATGGCCGACAGACATATGAAAAAATGCTCATCATCCTTAACCATCAGAGAAATGCAAATCAAAACTACTTTAAGATATCTTCTAACTCCAGTAAGATTAGCCCACATAACAAAATCTCAAAACCAGAAATGCTAGCATGGATGTGGGGAAAAGGGAACACTTCTACATTGCTGGTGGGAATGCAAACTAATACATTCCTTTTGGAAGGATGTTTGGAGAGTACTTAGAGATCTAAAAATAGACCTGCCATTGATCCTATAATTCCTTTACTAGGTATATACCCAGAAGACCAAAAACCACATTATAACAAAGATATCTGTACCAGAATGTTTATTGTAGCCCAATTTATAATTGCTAAGTCATGGAAGAAGTCCAAGTGCCCATCGACCCAGGAGTGGATTAATAAATTGTGGTACATGTATACCATGGAATATTATGCAGCCTTAAAGGAAGATGGAGACTTTACCTCTTTCATGTTTAC